>CAKZFB020000136.1:0-29146 GCA_936432065.2 Rutpela maculata
ATAAATTTTCAAACCTCATAAATTTTCGTTCGGATTCATCAAACCCATCCTAATTTCGTCAAACCCATGCTAATTTTGTCAAACCTCACATAAATTTTCAAACCTCACATAAATTTTCGTTCGGTTTCATCAAACCCATCCTAATTTCTTCAAACCCATGCTAATTTGCTCAAACCTCAGATAAATTTTCAAACCTCATAAATTTTCGTTCGGATTCATCAAACCCATCCTAATTTCATCAAACCCATCCTAATTTCTTCAAACCCATGCTAAATTGCTCAAACCTCACATAAATTTTCAAACCACATAAATTTTCGTTCGGTTTCATCAAACCCATCCTAATTTCATCAAACCCATCCTAATTTCTTCAAACCCATGCTAAATTGCTCAAACCTCAGGTAAATTTTCAAACCACATAAATTTTCGTTCGGTTTCATCAAACCCATCCTAATTTCGTCAAACCCATGCTAAATATGTCAAACCTCACATAAATTTTCGTTCGGTTTCATCAAACCCATCCTAATTTCTTCAAACCCATGCTAAATTGCTCAAACCTCACATAAATTTTCAAACCACATAAATTTTCGTTCGGTTTCATCAAACCCATCCTAATTTCATCAAACCCATCCTAATTTCTTCAAACCCATGCTAAATTGCTCAAACCTCAGGTAAATTTTCAAACCTCATAAATTTTCGTTCGGTTTCATCAAACCCATCCTAATTTCGTCAAACCCATGCTAAATATGTCAAACCTCACATAAATTTTCAAACCTCACATTAATTTTCGTTCGGTTTCATCAAACCCATCCTAATTTCTTCAAACCCATGCTAAATTGCTCAAACTCACATAAATTTTCAAACCACATAAATTTTCGTTCGGTTTCATCAAACCCATCCTAATTTCTTCAAACCCATGCTAATTTGCTCAAACCTCAGATAAATTTTCAAACCTCATAAATTTTCGTTCGGATTCATCAAACCCATCCTAATTTCATCAAACCCATCCTAATTTCTTCAAACCCATGCTAAATTGCTCAAACCTCACATAAATTTTCAAACCACATAAATTTTCGTTCGGTTTCATCAAACCCATCCTAATTTCATCAAACCCATCCTAATTTCTTCAAACCCATGCTAAATTGCTCAAACCTCAGGTAAATTTTCAAACCACATAAATTTTCGTTCGGTTTCATCAAACCCATCCTAATTTCGTCAAACCCATGCTAAATATGTCAAACCTCACATAAATTTTCAAACCTCACATAAATTTTCGTTCGGTTTCATCAAACCCATCCTAATTTCTTCAAACCCATGCTAAATTGCTCAAACCTCACATAAATTTTCAAACCACATAAATTTTCGTTCGGTTTCATCAAACCCATCCTAATTTCTTCAAACCCATGCTAATTTGCTCAAACCTCAGATAAATTTTCAAACCTCATAAATTTTCGTTCGGATTCATCAAACCCATCCTAATTTCATCAAACCCATCCTAATTTCTTTAAACCCATGCTAAATTGTTCAAACCTCAGGTAAATTTTCAAACCACATAAATTTTCGTTCGGTTTCATCAAACCCATCCTAATTTCGTCAAACCCATGCTAAATATGTCAAACCTCACATAAATTTTCAAACCACATAAATTTTCGTTCGGTTTCATCAAACCCATCCTAATTTCTTCAAACCCATGCTAATTTGCTCAAACCTCAGATAAATTTTCAAACCTCATAAATTTTCGTTCGGATTCATCAAACCCATCCTAATTTCGTCAAACCCATGCTAATTTTGTCAAACCTCACATAAATTTTCAAACCTCACATAAATTTTCGTTCGGTTTCATCAAACCCATCCTAATTTCTTCAAACCCATGCTAAATTGCTCAAACCTCACATAAATTTTCAAACCACATAAATTTTCGTTCGGTTTCATCAAACCCATCCTAATTTCATCAAACCCATCCTAATTTCTTCAAACCCATGCTAAATTGCTCAAACCTCAGGTAAATTTTCAAACCACATGAATTTTCGTTCGGTTTCATCAAACCCATCCTAATTTCGTCAAACCCATGCTAAATATGTCAAACCTCACATAAATTTTCAAACCTCACATAAATTTTCGTTCGGTTTCATCAAACCCATCCTAATTTCTTCAAACCCATGCTAAATTGCTCAAACCTCACATAAATTTTCAAACCACATAAATTTTCGTTCGGTTTCATCAAACCCATCCTAATTTCTTCAAACCCATGCTAATTTGCTCAAACCTCAGATAAATTTTCAAACCTCATAAATTTTCGTTCGGATTCATCAAACCCATCCTAATTTCATCAAACCCATCCTAATTTCTTCAAACCCATGCTAAATTGCTCAAACCTCAGGTAAATTTTCAAACCACATAAATTTTCGTTCGGTTTCATCAAACCCATCCTAATTTCGTCAAACCCATGCTAAATATGTCAAACCTCACATAAATTTTCAAACCACATAAATTTTCGTTCGGTTTCATCAAACCCATCCTAATTTCTTCAAACCCATGCTAATTTGCTCAAACCTCAGATAAATTTTCAAACCTCAAATTTTCGTTCGGATTCATCAAACCCATCCTAATTTCGTCAAACCCATGCTAATTTTGTCAAACCTCACATAAATTTTCAAACCTCACATAAATTTTCGTTCGGTTTCATCAAACCCATCCTAATTTCTTCAAACCCATGCTAAATTGCTCAAACCTCAGATAAATTTTCAAACCTCATAAATTTTCGTTCGGATTCATCAAACCCATCCTAATTTCGTCAAACCCATGCTAATTTTGTCGAACCTCACATAAATTTTCAAACCTCACATAAATTTTCGTTCGGTTTCATCAAACCCATCCTAATTTCTTCAAACCCATGCTAAATTGCTCAAACCTCACATAAATTTTCAAACCACATAAATTTTCGTTCGGTTTCATCAAACCCATCCTAATTTCATCAAACCCATCCTAATTTCTTCAAACCCATGCTAAATTGCTCAAACCTCAGGTAAATTTTCAAACCACATAAATTTTCGTTCGGTTTCATCAAACCCATCCTAATTTCGTCAAACCCATGCTAAATATGTCAAACCTCACATAAATTTTCAAACCTCACATAAATTTTCGTTCGGTTTCATCAAATCCATCCTAATTTCTTCAAACCCATGCTAAATTGCTCAAACCTCACATAAATTTTCAAACCACATAAATTTTCGTTCGGTTTCATCAAACCCATCCTAATTTCATCAAACCCATCCTAATTTCTTCAAACCCATGCTAAATTGCTCAAACCTCAGGTAAATTTTCAAACCACATAAATTTTCGTTCGGTTTCATCAAACCCATCCTAATTTCGTCAAACCCATGCTAAATATGTCAAACCTCACATAAATTTTCAAACCTCACATAAATTTTCGTTCGGTTTCATCAAACCCATCCTAATTTCTTCAAACCCATGCTAAATTGCTCAAACCTCACATAAATTTTCAAACCACATAAATTTTCGTTCGGTTTCATCAAACCCATCCTAATTTCTTCAAACCCATGCTAATTTGCTCAAACCTCAGATAAATTTTCAAACCTCATAAATTTTCGTTCGGGATTCATCAAACCCATCCTAATTTCATCAAACCCATCCTAATTTCTTCAAACCCATGCTAAATTGCTCAAACCTCAGGTAAATTTTCAAACCACATAAATTTTCGTTCGGTTTCATCAAACCCATCCTAATTTCGTCAAACCCATGCTAAATATGTCAAACCTCACATAAATTTTCAAACCACATAAATTTTCGTTCGGTTTCATCAAACCCATCCTAATTTCTTCAAACCCATGCTAATTTGCTCAAACCTCAGATAAATTTTCAAACCTCATAAATTTTCGTTCGGATTCATCAAACCCATCCTAATTTCGTCAAACCCATGCTAATTTTGTCAAACCTCACATAAATTTTCAAACCTCACATAAATTTTCGTTCGGTTTCATCAAACCCATCCTAATTTCTTCAACCCATGCTAAATTGCTCAAACCTCACATAAATTTTCAAACCACATAAATTTTCGTTCGGTTTCATCAAACCCATCCTAATTTCATCAAACCCATCCTAATTTCTTCAAACCCATGCTAAATTGCTCAAACCTCAGGTAAATTTTCAAACCACATAAATTTTCGTTCGGTTTCATCAAACCCATTCCTAATTTCGTCAAACCCATGCTAAATATGTCAAACCTCACATAAATTTTCAAACCTCACATAAATTTTCGTTCGGTTTCATCAAACCCATCCTAATTTCTTCAAACCCATGCTAAATTGCTCAAACCTCACATAAATTTTCAAACCACATAAATTTTCGTTCGGTTTCATCAAACCCATCCTAATTTCTTCAAACCCATGCTAATTTGCTCAAAACTCAGATAAATTTTCAAACCTCATAAATTTTCGTTCGGATTCATCAAACCCATCCTAATTTCATCAAACCCATCCTAATTTCTTCAAACCCATTCTAAATTGCTCAAACCTCAGGTAAATTTTCAAACCACATAAATTTTCGTTCGGTTTCATCAAACCCATCCTAATTTCGTCAAACCCATGCTAAATATGTCAAACCTCACATAAATTTTCAAACCACATAAATTTCGTTCGGTTTCATCAAACCCATCCTAATTTCTTCAAACCCATGCTAATTTGCTCAAACCTCAGATAAATTTTCAAACCTCATAAATTTTCGTTCGGATTCATCAAACCCATCCTAATTTCGTCAAACCCATGCTAATTTTGTCAAACCTCACATAAATTTTCAAAACCTCACATAAATTTTCGTTCGGTTTCATCAAACCCATCCTAATTTCTTCAAACCCATGCTAAATTGCTCAAACCTCACATAAATTTTCAAACCACATAAATTTTCGTTCGGTTTCATCAAACCCATCCTAATTTCATCAAACCCATCCTAATTTCTTCAAACCCATGCTAAATTGCTCAAACCTCAGGTAAATTTTCAAACCACATAAATTTTCGTTCGGTTTCATCAAACCCATCCTAATTTCGTCAAACCCATGCTAAATATGTCAAACCTCACATAAATTTTCAAACCTCACATAAATTTTCGTTCGGTTTCATCAAACCCATCCTAATTTCTTCAAACCCATGCTAAATTGCTCAAACCTCACATAAATTTTCAAACCACATAAATTTTCGTTCGGTTTCATCAAACCCATCCTAATTTCTTCAAACCCATGCTAATTTGCTCAAACCTCAGATAAATTTTCAAACCTCATAAATTTTCGTTCGGATTCATCAAACCCATCCTAATTTCATCAAACCCATCCTAATTTCTTCAAACCCATGCTAAATTGCTCAAACCTCAGGTAAATTTTCAAACCACATAAATTTTCGTTCGGTTTCATCAAACCCATCCTAATTTCGTCAAACCCATGCTAAATATGTCAAACCTCACATAAATTTTCAAACCACATAAATTTTCGTTCGGTTTCATCAAACCCATCCTAATTTCTTCAAACCCATGCTAATTTGCTCAAACCTCAGATAAATTTTCAAACCTCATAAATTTTCGTTCGGATTCATCAAACCCATCCTAATTTCTTCAAACCCATGCTAAATTGCTCAAACCTCACATAAATTTTCAAACCACATAAATTTTCGTTCGGTTTCATCAAACCCATCCTAATTTCATCAAACCCATCCTAATTTCTTCAAACCCATGCTAAATTGCTCAAACCTCAGGTAAATTTTCAAACCACATAAATTTTCGTTCGGTTTCATCAAACCCATCCTAATTTCGTCAAACCCATGCTAAATATGTCAAACCTCACATAAATTTTCAAACCTCACATAAATTTTCGTTCGGTTTCATCAAACCCATCCTAATTTCTTCAAACCCATGCTAAATTGCTCAAACCTCACATAAATTTTCAAACCACATAAATTTTCGTTCGGTTTCATCAAACCCATCCTAATTTCTTCAAACCCATGCTAATTTGCTCAAACCTCAGATAAATTTTCAAACCTCATAAATTTTCGTTCGGATTCATCAAACCCATCCTAATTTCATCAAACCCATCCTAATTTCTTCAAACCCATGCTAAATTGCTCAAACCTCACATAAATTTTCAAACCACATAAATTTTCGTTCGGTTTCATCAAACCCACCCTAATTTCATCAAACCCATCCTAATTTCTTCAAACCCATGCTAAATTGCTCAAACCTCAGGTAAATTTTCAAACCACATAAATTTTCGTTCGGTTTCATCAAACCCATCCTAATTTCGTCAAACCCATGCTAAATATGTCAAACCTCACATAAATTTTCGTTCGGTTTCATCAAACCCATCCTAATTTCTTCAAACCCATGCTAAATTGCTCAAACCTCACATAAATTTTCAAACCACATAAATTTTCGTTCGGTTTCATCAAACCCATCCTAATTTCATCAAACCCATCCTAATTTCTTCAAACCCATGCTAAATTGCTCAAACCTCAGGTAAATTTTCAAACCACATAAATTTTCGTTCGGTTTCATCAAACCCATCCTAATTTCGTCAAACCCATGCTAATTTTGTCAAACCTCACATAAATTTTCAAACCTCACATAAATTTTCGTTCGGTTTCATCAAACCCATCCTAATTTCTTCAAACCCATGCTAAATTGCTCAAACCTCAGATAAATTTTCAAACCTCATAAATTTTCGTTCGGATTCATCAAACCCATCCTAATTTCGTCAAACCCATGCTAATTTTGTCGAACCTCACATAAATTTTCAAACCTCACATAAATTTTCGTTCGGTTTCATCAAACCCATCCTAATTTCTTCAAACCCATGCTAAATTGCTCAAACCTCACATAAATTTTCAAACCACATAAATTTTCGTTCGGTTTCATCAAACCCATCCTAATTTCATCAAACCCATCCTAATTTCTTCAAACCCATGCTAAATTGCTCAAACCTCAGGTAAATTTTCAAACCACATAAATTTTCGTTCGGTTTCATCAAACCCATCCTAATTTCGTCAAACCCATGCTAAATATGTCAAACCTCACATAAATTTTCAAACCACATAAATTTTCGTTCGGTTTCATCAAACCCATCCTAATTTCTTCAACCCATGCTAATTTGCTCAAACCTCAGATAAATTTTCAAACCTCATAAATTTTCGTTCGGATTCATCAAACCCATCCTAATTTCATCAAACCCATCCTAATTTCTTCAAACCCATGCTAAATTGCTCAAACCTCAGGTAAATTTTCAAACCACATAAATTTTCGTTCGGTTTCATCAAACCCATCCTAATTTCGTCAAACCCATGCTAAATATGTCAAACCTCACATAAATTTTCAAACCACATAAATTTTCGTTCGGTTTCATCAAACCCATCCTAATTTCTTCAAACCCATGCTAATTTGCTCAAACCTCAGATAAATTTTCAAACCTCATAAATTTTCGTTCGGATTCATCAAACCCATCCTAATTTCGTCAAACCCATGCTAATTTTGTCAAACTTCACATAAATTT
Organism: Rutpela maculata; assembly: GCA_936432065.2. NCBI lineage: Eukaryota > Metazoa > Arthropoda > Insecta > Coleoptera > Cerambycidae > Rutpela > Rutpela maculata. Next base: position 7,544 of record CAKZFB020000136.1, read on the forward strand.
TCAAACCTCACATAAATTTTCGTTCGGTTTCATCAAACCCATCCTAATTTCTTCAAACCCATGCTAAATTGCTCAAACCTCACATAAATTTTCAAACCACATAAATTTTCGTTCGGTTTCATCAAACCCATCCTAATTTCTTCAAACCCATGCTAATTTGCTCAAACCTCAGATAAATTTTCAAACCTCATAAATTTTCGTTCGGATTCATCAAACCCATCCTAATTTCATCAAACCCATCCTAATTTCTTCAAACCCATGCTAAATTGCTCAAACCTCACATAAATTTTCAAACCACATAAATTTTCGTTCGGTTTCATCAAACCCACCCTAATTTCATCAAACCCATCCTAATTTCTTCAAACCCATGCTAAATTGCTCAAACCTCAGGTAAATTTTCAAACCACATAAATTTTCGTTCGGTTTCATCAAACCCATCCTAATTTCGTCAAACCCATGCTAAATATGTCAAACCTCACATAAATTTTCGTTCGGTTTCATCAAACCCATCCTAATTTCTTCAAACCCATGCTAAATTGCTCAAACCTCACATAAATTTTCAAACCACATAAATTTTCGTTCGGTTTCATCAAACCCATCCTAATTTCATCAAACCCATCCTAATTTCTTCAAACCCATGCTAAATTGCTCAAACCTCAGGTAAATTTTCAAACCACATAAATTTTCGTTCGGTTTCATCAAACCCATCCTAATTTCGTCAAACCCATGCTAAATATGTCAAACCTCACATAAATTTTCAAACCTCACATAAATTTTCGTTCGGTTTCATCAAATCCATCCTAATTTCTTCAAACCCATGCTAAATTGCTCAAACCTCACATAAATTTCAAACCACATAAATTTTCGTTCGGTTTCATCAAACCCATCCTAATTTCATCAAACCCATCCTAATTTCTTCAAACCCATGCTAAATTGCTCAAACCTCAGGTAAATTTTCAAACCACATAAATTTTCGTTCGGTTTCTTCAAACCCATCCTAATTTTGTCAAACCCATGCTAAATATGTCAAACCTCACATAAATTTTCGTTCGGTTTCATCAAACCATCCTAATTTCTTCAAACCCATGCTAAATTGCTCAAACCTCACATAAATTTTCAAACCACATAAATTTTCGTTCGGTTTCATCAAACCCATCCTAATTTCATCAAACCCATCCTAATTTCTTCAAACCCATGCTAAATTGCTCAAACCTCAGGTAAATTTTCAAACCACATAAATTTTCGTTCGGTTTCATCAAACCCATCCTAATTTCGTCAAACCCATGCTAAATATGTCAAACCTCACATAAATTTTCAAACCTCACATAAATTTTCGTTCGGTTTCATCAAACCCATCCTAATTTCTTCAAACCCATGCTAAATTGCTCAAACCTCACATAAATTTTCAAACCACATAAATTTTCGTTCGGTTTCATCAAACCCATCCTAATTTCATCAAACCCATCCTAATTTCTTCAAACCCATGCTAAATTGCTCAAACCTCAGGTAAATTTTCAAACCACATAAATTTTCGTTCGGTTTCATTAAACCCATCCTAATTTCGTCAAACCCATGCTAAATATGTCAAACCTCACATAAATTTTCGTTCGGTTTCATCAAACCCATCCTAATTTCTTCAAACCCATGCTAAATTGCTCAAACCTCACATAAATTTTCAAACCACATAAATTTTCGTTCGGTTTCATCAAACCCATCCTAATTTCATCAAACCCATCCTAATTTCTTCAAACCCATGCTAAATTGCTCAAACCTCAGGTAAATTTTCAAACCACATAAATTTTCGTTCGGTTTCATCAAACCCATCCTAATTTCTTCAAACCCATGCTAATTTGCTCAAACCTCAGATAAATTTTCAAACCTCATAAATTTTCGTTCGGATTCATCAAACCCATCCTAATTTCTTCAAACCCATGCTAAATTGCTCAAACCTCACATAAATTTTCAAACCACATAAATTTTCGTTCGGTTTCATCAAACCCATCCTAATTTCATCAAACCCATCCTAATTTCTTCAAACCCATGCTAAATTGCTCAAACCTCAGGTAAATTTTCAAACCACATAAATTTTCGTTCGGTTTCATCAAACCCATCCTAATTTCGTCAAACCCATGCTAAATATGTCAAACCTCACATAAATTTTCAAACCTCACATAAATTTTCGTTCGGTTTCATCAAACCCATCCTAATTTCTTCAAACCCATGCTAAATTGCTCAAACCTCACATAAATTTTCAAACCACATAAATTTTCGTTCGGTTTCATCAAACCCACCCTAATTTCATCAAACCCATCCTAATTTCTTCAAACCCATGCTAAATTGCTCAAACCTCAAATAAATTTTCAAACCTCATAAATTTTCGTTCGGTTTCATCAAACCCATCCTAATTTCTTCAAACCCATGCTAATTTGCTCAAACCTCAAATAAATTTTCAAACCTCATAAATTTTCGTTCGGATTCATCAAACCCATCCTAATTTTATCAAACCCATCCTAATTTCTTCAAACCCATGCTAAATTGCTCAAACCTCACATAAATTTTCAAACCACATAAATTTTCGTTCGGTTTCATCAAACCCACCCTAATTTCATCAAACCCATCCTAATTTCTTCAAACCCATGCTAAATTGCTCAAACCTCAAATAAATTTTCAAACCACATAAATTTTCGTTCGGTTTCATCAAACCCATCCTAATTTCTTCAAACCCATGCTAATTTGCTCAAACCTCAAATAAATTTTCAAACCTCATAAATTTTCGTTCGGATTCATCAAACCCATCCTAATTTTATCAAACCCATCCTAATTTCTTCAAACCCATGCTAAATTGCTCAAACCTCACATAAATTTTCAAACCACATAAATTTTCGTTCGGTTTCATCAAACCCATCCTAATTTCATCAAACCCATCCTAATTTCTTCAAACCCATGCTAAATTGCTCAAACCTCAGGTAAATTTTCAAACCACATAAATTTTCGTTCGGTTTCATTAAACCCATCCTAATTTCGTCAAACCCATGCTAAATATGTCAAACCTCACATAAATTTTCGTTCGGTTTCATCAAACCCATCCTAATTTCTTCAAACCCATGCTAAATTGCTCAAACCTCACATAAATTTTCAAACCACATAAATTTTCGTTCGGTTTCATCAAACCCATCCTAATTTCATCAAACCCATCCTAATTTCTTCAAACCCATGCTAAATTGCTCAAACCTCAGGTAAATTTTCAAACCACATAAATTTTCGTTCGGTTTCATCAAACCCATCCTAATTTCTTCAAACCCATGCTAATTTGCTCAAACCTCAGATAAATTTTCAAACCTCATAAATTTTCGTTCGGATTCATCAAACCCATCCTAATTTCTTCAAACCCATGCTAAATTGCTCAAACCTCACATAAATTTTCAAACCACATAAATTTTCGTTCGGTTTCATCAAACCCATCCTAATTTCATCAAACCCATCCTAATTTCTTCAAACCCATGCTAAATTGCTCAAACCTCAGGTAAATTTTCAAACCACATAAATTTTCGTTCGGTTTCATCAAACCCATCCTAATTTCGTCAAACCCATGCTAAATATGTCAAACCTCACATAAATTTTCAAACCTCACATAAATTTTCGTTCGGTTTCATCAAACCCATCCTAATTTCTTCAAACCCATGCTAAATTGCTCAAACCTCACATAAATTTTCAAACCACATAAATTTTCGTTCGGTTTCATCAAACCCATCCTAATTTCTTCAAACCCATGCTAATTTGCTCAAACCTCAGATAAATTTTCAAACCTCATAAATTTTCGTTCGGATTCATCAAACCCATCCTAATTTCATCAAACCCATCCTAATTTCTTCAAACCCCTGCTAAATTGCTCAAACCTCACATAAATTTTCAAACCACATAAATTTTCGTTCGGTTTCATCAAACCCACCCTAATTTCATCAAACCCATCCTAATTTCTTCAAACCCATGCTAAATTGCTCAAACCTCAGGTAAATTTTCAAACCACATAAATTTTCGTTCGGTTTCATCAAACCCATCCTAATTTCCTCAAACCCATGCTAAATATGTCAAACCTCACATAAATTTTCGTTCGGTTTCATCAAACCCATCCTAATTTCTTCAAACCCATGCTAAATTGCTCAAACCTCACATAAATTTTCAAACCACATAAATTTTCGTTCGGTTTCATCAAACCCATCCTAATTTCTTCAAACCCATGCTAATTTGCTCAAACCTCAGATAAATTTTCAAACCTCATAAATTTTCGTTCGGTTTCATCAAACCCATCCTAATTTCGTCAAACCCATGCTAAATATGTCAAACCTCACATAAATTTTCGTTCGGTTTCATCAAACCCATCCTAATTTCTTCAAACCCATGCTAAATTGCTCAAACCTCACATAAATTTTCAAACCACATAAATTTTCGTTCGGTTTCATCAAACCCATCCTAATTTCTTCAAACCCATGCTAATTTGCTCAAACCTCAGATAAATTTTCAAACCTCATAAATTTTCGTTCGGTTTCATCAAACCCATCCTAATTTCTTCAAACCCATGCTAAATTGCTCAAACCTCAGATAAATTTTCAAACCTCACATAAATTTTCGTTCGGTTTCATCAAACCCATCCTAATTTCTTCAAACCCATGCTAAATTGCTCAAACCTCACATAAATTTTCGTTCGGATTCATCAAACCCATCCTAATTTCGTCAAACCCATGCTAAATATGTCAAACCTCACATAAATTTTCAAACCACATAAATTTTCGTTCGGTTTCATCAAACCCATCCTAATTTCTTCAAACCCATGCTAAATTGCTCAAACCTCACATAAATTTTCAAACCACATAAATTTTCGTTCGGTTTCATCAAACCCATCCTAATTTCTTCAAACCCATGCTAAATTGCTCAAACCTCAGGTAAATTTTCAAACCACATAAATTTTCGTTCGGTTTCATCAAACCCATCCTAATTTCGTCAAACCCATGCTAAATATGTCAAACCTCACATAAATTTTCAAACCACATAAATTTTCGTTCGGTTTCATCAAACCCATCCTAATTTCTTCAAACCCATGCTAATTTGCTCAAACCTCAGATAAATTTTCAAACCTCATAAATTTTCGTTCGGATTCATCAAACCCATCCTAATTTCGTCAAACCCATGCTAATTTTGTCAAACCTCACATAAATTTTCAAACCTCACATAAATTTTCGTTCGGTTTCATCAAACCCATCCTAATTTCTTCAAACCCATGCTAAATTGCTCAAACCTCACATAAATTTTCAAACCACAAAAATTTTCGTTCGGTTTCATCAAACCCATCCTAATTTCTTCAAACCCATGCTAAATTGCTCAAACCTCACATAAATTTTCAAACCACATAAATTTTCGTTCGGTTTCATCAAACCCATCCTAATTTCTTCAAACCCATGCTAAATTGCTCAAACCTCAGATAAATTTTCAAACCACATAAATTTTCGTTCGGTTTCATCAACCCATCCTAATTTCGTCAAACCCATGCTAAATATGTCAAACCTCACATAAATTTTTCAAACCACATAAATTTTCGTTCGGTTTCATCAAACCCATCCTAATTTCGTCAAACCCATGCTAAATATGTCAAACCTCACATAAATTTTCAAACCACATAAATTTTCGTTCGGTTTCATCAAACCCATCCTAATTTCTTCAAACCCATGCTAAATTGCTCAAACCTCACATAAATTTTCGTTCGGATTCATCAAACCCATCCTAATTTCGTCAAACCCATGCTAAATATGTCAAACCTCACATAAATTTTCAAACCACATAAATATTCGTTCGGTTTCATCAAACCCATCCTAATTTCTTCAAACCCATGCTAAATTGCTCAAACCTCAGATAAATTTTCAAACCTCACATAAATTTTCGTTCGGTTTCATCAAACCCATCCTAATTTCTTCAAACCCATGCTAAATTGCTCAAACCTCACATAAATTTTCGTTCGGATTCATCAAACCCATCCTAATTTCGTCAAACCCATGCTAAATATGTCAAACCTCACATAAATTTTCAAACCACATAAATTTTCGTTCGGTTTCATCAAACCCATCCTAATTTCTTCAAACCCATGCTAAATTGCTCAAACCTCACTTAAATTTTCGTTCGGTTTCATCAAACCCATCCTAATTTCTTCAAACCCATGCTAAATTGCTCAAACCTCACATAAATTTTCGTTCGGATTCATCAAACCCATCCTAATTTCGTCAAACCCATGCTAAATATGTCAAACCTCACATAAATTTTCAAACCACATAAATTTTCGTTCGGTTTCATCAAACCCATCCTAATTTCTTCAAACCCATGCTAAATTGCTCAAACCTCACATAAATTTTCAAACCACATAAATTTTCTTTCGGTTTCATCAAACCCATCCTAATTTCTTCAAACCCATGCTAAATTGCTCAAACCTCAGGTAAATTTTCAAACCACATAAATTTTCGTTCGGTTTCATCAAACCCATCCTAATTTCGTCAAACCCATGCTAAATATGTCAAACCTCACATAAATTTTCAAACCACATAAATTTTCGTTCGGTTTCATCAAACCCATCCTAATTTCTTCAAACCCATGCTAATTTGCTCAAACCTCAGATAAATTTTCAAACCTCATAAATTTTCGTTCGGATTCATCAAACCCATCCTAATTTCGTCAAACCAATGCTAATTTTGTCAAACCTCACATAAATTTTCAAACCTCACATAAATTTTCGTTCGGTTTCATCAAACCCATCCTAATTTCTTCAAACCCATGCTAAATTGCTCAAACCTCACATAAATTTTCAAACCACATAAATTTTCGTTCGGTTTCATCAAACCCATCCTAATTTCTTCAAACCCATGCTAATTTGCTCAAACCTCAGATAAATTTTCAAACCTCATAAATTTTCGTTCGGATTCATCAAACCCATCCTAATTTCGTCAAACCCATGCTAATTTTGTCAAACCTCACATAAATTTTCAAACCTCACATAAATTTTCGTTCGGTTTCATCAAACCCATCCTAATTTCTTCAAACCCATGCTAAATTGCTCAAACCTCACATAAATTTTCGTTCGGATTCATCAAACCCATCCTAATTTCGTCAAACCCATGCTAAATATGTCAAACCTCACATACATTTTAAAACCACACAAATTTTCGTTCGGTTTCATCAAACCCATCCTAATTTCTTCAAACCCATGCTAATTTGCTCAAACCTCAGATAAATTTTCAAACCTCATAAATTTTCGTTCGGTTTCATCAAACCCATCCTAATTTCGTCAAACCCATGCTAAATATGTCAAACCTCACATAAATTTTCAAACCACATAAATTTTCGTTCGGTTTCATCAAACCCATCCTAATTTCTTCAAACCCATGCTAAATTGCTCAAACCTCAGATAAATTTTCAAACCTCACATAAATTTTCGTTCGGTTTCATCAAACCCATCCTAATTTCTTCAAACCCATGCTAAATTGCTCAAACCTCACATAAATTTTCGTTCGGTTTCATCAAACCCATCCTAATTTCGTCAAACCCATGCTAAATATGTCAAACCTCACATAAATTTTCAAACCTCACATAAATTTTCGTTCGGTTTCATCAAACCCATCCTAATTTCTTCAAACCCATGCTAAATTGCTCAAACCTCACATAAATTTTCAAACCACATAAATTTTCGTTCGGTTTCATCAAACCCATCCTAATTTCATCAAACCCATCCTAATTTCTTCAAACCCATGCTAAATTGCTCAAACCTCAGGTAAATTTTCAAACCACATAAATTTTCGTTCGGTTTCATCAAACCCATCCTAATTTCGTCAAACCCATGCTAAATATGTCAAACCTCACATAAATTTTCGTTCGGTTTCATCAAACCCATCCTAATTTCTTCAAACCCATGCTAAATTGCTCAAACCTCACATAAATTTTCAAACCACATAAATTTTCGTTCGGCTTCATCAAACCCATCCTAATTTCATCAAACCCATCCTAATTTCTTCAAACCCATGCTAAATTGCTCAAACCTCAGGTAAATTTTCAAACCACATAAATTTTCGTTCGGTTTCATCAAACCCATCCTAATTTCGTCAAACCCATGCTAAATATGTCAAACCTCACATAAATTTTCAAACCTCACATAAATTTTCGTTCGGTTTCATCAAACCCATCCTAATTTCTTCAAACCCATGCTAAATTGCTCAAACCTCACATAAATTTTCAAACCACATAAATTTTCGTTCGGTTTCATCAAACCCATCCTAATTTCTTCAAACCCTTGCTAATTTGCTCAAACCTCAGATAAATTTTCAAACCTCATAAATTTTCGTTCGGATTCATCAAACCCATCCTAATTTCATCAAACCCATCCTAATTTCTTCAAACCCATGCTAAATTGCTCAAACCTCACATAAATTTAGAAACCACATAAATTTTCGTTCGGTTTCATCAAACCCATCCTAATTTCATCAAACCCATCCTAATTTCTTCAAACCCATGCTAAATTGCTCAAACCTCAGGTAAATTTTCAAACCACATAAATTTTCGTTCGGTTTCATCAAACCCATCCTAATTTCGTCAAACCCATGCTAAATATGTCAAACCTCACATAAATTTTCGTTCGGTTTCATCAAACCCATCCTAATTTCTTCAAACCCATGCTAAATTGCTCAAACCTCACATAAATTTTCAAACCACATAAATTTTCGTTCGGTTTCATCAAACCCATCCTAATTTCATCAAACCCATCCTAATTTCTTCAAACCCATGCTAAATTGCTCAAACCTCAGGTAAATTTTCAAACCACATAAATTTTCGTTCGGTTTCATCAAACCCATCCTAATTTCGTCAAACCCATGCTAAATATGTCAAACCTCACATAAATTTTCAAACCTCACATAAATTTTCGTTCGGTTTCATCAAACCCATCCTAATTTCTTCAAACCCATGCTAAATTGCTCAAACCTCACATAAATTTTCAAACCACATAAATTTTCGTTCGGTTTCATCAAACCCATCCTAATTTCTTCAAACCCATGCTAATTTGCTCAAACCTCAGATAAATTTTCAAACCTCATAAATTTTCGTTCGGATTCATCAAACCCATCCTAATTTCATCAAACCCATCCTAATTTCTTCAAACCCATGCTAAATTGCTCAAACCTCAGGTAAATTTTCAAACCACATAAATTTTCGTTCGGTTTCATCAAACCCATCCTAATTTCGTCAAACCCATGCTAAATATGTCAAACCTCACATAAATTTTCAAACCACATAAATTTTCGTTCGGTTTCATCAAACCCATCCTAATTTCTTCAAACCCATGCTAATTTGCTCAAACCTCAGATAAATTTTCAAACCTCATAAATTTTCGTTCGGATTCATCAAACCCATCCTAATTTCGTCAAACCCATGCTAATTTTGTCAAACCTCACATAAATTTTCAAACCTCACATAAATTTTCGTTCGGTTTCATCAAACCCATCCTAATTTCTTCAAACCCATGCTAAATTGCTCAAACCTCACATAAATTTTCAAACCACATAAATTTTCGTTCGGTTTCATCAAACCCATCCTAATTTCATCAAACCCATCCTAATTTCTTCAAACCCATGCTAAATTGCTCAAACCTCAGGTAAATTTTCAAACCACATAAATTTTCGTTCGGTTTCATCAAACCCACCCTAATTTCATCAAACCCATCCTAATTTCTTCAAACCCATGCTAAATTGCTCAAACCTCAGGTAAATTTTCAAACCACATAAATTTTCGTTCGGTTTCATCAAACCCATCCTAATTTCCTCAAACCCATGCTAAATATGTCAAACCTCACATAAATTTTCGTTCGGTTTCATCAAACCCATCCTAATTTCTTCAAACCCATGCTAAATTGCTCAAACCTCACATAAATTTTCAAACCACATAAATTTTCGTTCGGTTTCATCAAACCCATCCTAATTTCTTCAAACCCATGCTAATTTGCTCAAACCTCAGATAAATTTTCAAACCTCATAAATTTTCGTTCGGTTTCATCAAACCCATCCTAATTTCGTCAAACCCATGCTAAATATGTCAAACCTCACATAAATTTTCGTTCGGTTTCATCAAACCCATCCTAATTTCTTCAAACCCATGCTAAATTGCTCAAACCTCACATAAATTTTCAAACCACATAAATTTTCGTTCGGTTTCATCAAACCCATCCTAATTTCTTCAAACCCATGCTAATTTGCTCAAACCTCAGATAAATTTTCAAACCTCATAAATTTTCGTTCGGTTTCATCAAACCCATCCTAATTTCTTCAAACCCATGCTAAATTGCTCAAACCTCAGATAAATTTTCAAACCTCACATAAATTTTCGTTCGGTTTCATCAAACCCATCCTAATTTCTTCAAACCCATGCTAAATTGCTCAAACCTCACATAAATTTTCGTTCGGATTCATCAAACCCATCCTAATTTCGTCAAACCCATGCTAAATATGTCAAACCTCACATAAATTTTCAAACCACATAAATTTTCGTTCGGTTTCATCAAACCCATCCTAATTTCTTCAAACCCATGCTAAATTGCTCAAACCTCACATAAATTTTCAAACCACATAAATTTTCGTTCGGTTTCATCAAACCCATCCTAATTTCTTCAAACCCATGCTAAATTGCTCAAACCTCAGGTAAATTTTCAAACCACATAAATTTTCGTTCGGTTTCATCAAACCCATCCTAATTTCGTCAAACCCATGCTAAATATGTCAAACCTCACATAAATTTTCAAACCACATAAATTTTCGTTCGGTTTCATCAAACCCATCCTAATTTCTTCAAACCCATGCTAATTTGCTCAAACCTCAGATAAATTTTCAAACCTCATAAATTTTCGTTCGGATTCATCAAACCCATCCTAATTTCGTCAAACCCATGCTAATTTTGTCAAACCTCACATAAATTTTCAAACCTCACATAAATTTTCGTTCGGTTTCATCAAACCCATCCTAATTTCTTCAAACCCATGCTAAATTGCTCAAACCTCACATAAATTTTCAAACCACAAAAATTTTCGTTCGGTTTCATCAAACCCATCCTAATTTCTTCAAACCCATGCTAAATTGCTCAAACCTCACATAAATTTTCAAACCACATAAATTTTCGTTCGGTTTCATCAAACCCATCCTAATTTCTTCAAACCCATGCTAAATTGCTCAAACCTCAGATAAATTTTCAAACCACATAAATTTTCGTTCGGTTTCATCAAACCCATCCTAATTTCGTCAAACCCATGCTAAATATGTCAAACCTCACATAAATTTTCAAACCACATAAATTTTCGTTCGGTTTCATCAAACCCATCCTAATTTCGTCAAACCCATGCTAAATATGTCAAACCTCACATAAATTTTCAAACCACATAAATTTTCGTTCGGTTTCATCAAACCCATCCTAATTTCTTCAAACCCATGCTAAATTGCTCAAACCTCACATAAATTTTCGTTCGGATTCATCAAACCCATCCTAATTTCGTCAAACCCATGCTAAATATGTCAAACCTCACATAAATTTTCAAACCACATAAATATTCGTTCGGTTTCATCAAACCCATCCTAATTTCTTCAAACCCATGCTAAATTGCTCAAACCTCAGATAAATTTTCAAACCTCACATAAATTTTCGTTCGGTTTCATCAAACCCATCCTAATTTCTTCAAACCCATGCTAAATTGCTCAAACCTCACATAAATTTTCGTTCGGATTCATCAAACCCATCCTAATTTCGTCAAACCCATGCTAAATATGTCAAACCTCACATAAATTTTCAAACCACATAAATTTTCGTTCGGTTTCATCAAACCCATCCTAATTTCTTCAAACCCATGCTAAATTGCTCAAACCTCACTTAAATTTTCGTTCGGTTTCATCAAACCCATCCTAATTTCTTCAAACCCATGCTAAATTGCTCAAACCTCACATAAATTTTCGTTCGGATTCATCAAACCCATCCTAATTTCGTCAAACCCATGCTAAATATGTCAAACCTCACATAAATTTTCAAACCACATAAATTTTCGTTCGGTTTCATCAAACCCATCCTAATTTCTTCAAACCCATGCTAAATTGCTCAAACCTCACATAAATTTTCAAACCACATAAATTTTCTTTCGGTTTCATCAAACCCATCCTAATTTCTTCAAACCCATGCTAAATTGCTCAAACCTCAGGTAAATTTTCAAACCACATAAATTTTCGTTCGGTTTCATCAAACCCATCCTAATTTCGTCAAACCCATGCTAAATATGTCAAACCTCACATAAATTTTCAAACCACATAAATTTTCGTTCGGTTTCATCAAACCCATCCTAATTTCTTCAAACCCATGCTAATTTGCTCAAACCTCAGATAAATTTTCAAACCTCATAAATTTTCGTTCGGATTCATCAAACCCATCCTAATTTCGTCAAACCAATGCTAATTTTGTCAAACCTCACATAAATTTTCAAACCTCACATAAATTTTCGTTCGGTTTCATCAAACCCATCCTAATTTCTTCAAACCCATGCTAAATTGCTCAAACCTCACATAAATTTTCAAACCACATAAATTTTCGTTCGGTTTCATCAAACCCATCCTAATTTCTTCAAACCCATGCTAATTTGCTCAAACCTCAGATAAATTTTCAAACCTCATAAATTTTCGTTCGGATTCATCAAACCCATCCTAATTTCGTCAAACCCATGCTAATTTTGTCAAACCTCACATAAATTTTCAAACCTCACATAAATTTTCGTTCGGTTTCATCAAACCCATCCTAATTTCTTCAAACCCATGCTAAATTGCTCAAACCTCACATAAATTTTCGTTCGGATTCATCAAACCCATCCTAATTTCGTCAAACCCATGCTAAATATGTCAAACCTCACATACATTTTAAAACCACACAAATTTTCGTTCGGTTTCATCAAACCCATCCTAATTTCTTCAAACCCATGCTAATTTGCTCAAACCTCAGATAAATTTTCAAACCTCATAAATTTTCGTTCGGTTTCATCAAACCCATCCTAATTTCGTCAAACCCATGCTAAATATGTCAAACCTCACATAAATTTTCAAACCACATAAATTTTCGTTCGGTTTCATCAAACCCATCCTAATTTCTTCAAACCCATGCTAAATTGCTCAAACCTCAGATAAATTTTCAAACCTCACATAAATTTTCGTTCGGTTTCATCAAACCCATCCTAATTTCTTCAAACCCATGCTAAATTGCTCAAACCTCACATAAATTTTCGTTCGGTTTCATCAAACCCATCCTAATTTCGTCAAACCCATGCTAAATATGTCAAACCTCACATAAATTTTCAAACCTCACATAAATTTTCGTTCGGTTTCATCAAACCCATCCTAATTTCTTCAAACCCATGCTAAATTGCTCAAACCTCACATAAATTTTCAAACCACATAAATTTTCGTTCGGTTTCATCAAACCCATCCTAATTTCATCAAACCCATCCTAATTTCTTCAAACCCATGCTAAATTGCTCAAACCTCAGGTAAATTTTCAAACCACATAAATTTTCGTTCGGTTTCATCAAACCCATCCTAATTTCGTCAAACCCATGCTAAATATGTCAAACCTCACATAAATTTTCGTTCGGTTTCATCAAACCCATCCTAATTTCTTCAAACCCATGCTAAATTGCTCAAACCTCACATAAATTTTCAAACCACATAAATTTTCGTTCGGTTTCATCAAACCCATCCTAATTTCATCAAACCCATCCTAATTTCTTCAAACCCATGCTAAATTGCTCAAACCTCAGGTAAATTTTCAAACCACATAAATTTTCGTTCGGTTTCATCAAACCCATCCTAATTTCGTCAAACCCATGCTAAATATGTCAAACCTCACATAAATTTTCAAACCTCACATAAATTTTCGTTCGGTTTCATCAAACCCATCCTAATTTCTTCAAACCCATGCTAAATTGCTCAAACCTCACATAAATTTTCAAACCACATAAATTTTCGTTCGGTTTCATCAAACCCATCCTAATTTCTTCAAACCCTTGCTAATTTGCTCAAACCTCAGATAAATTTTCAAACCTCATAAATTTTCGTTCGGATTCATCAAACCCATCCTAATTTCATCAAACCCATCCTAATTTCTTCAAACCCATGCTAAATTGCTCAAACCTCACATAAATTTTCAAACCACATAAATTTTCGTTCGGTTTCATCAAACCCATCCTAATTTCATCAAACCCATCCTAATTTCTTCAAACCCATGCTAAATTGCTCAAACCTCAGGTAAATTTTCAAACCACATAAATTTTCGTTCGGTTTCATCAAACCCATCCTAATTTCGTCAAACCCATGCTAAATATGTCAAACCTCACATAAATTTTCGTTCGGTTTCATCAAACCCATCCTAATTTCTTCAAACCCATGCTAAATTGCTCAAACCTCACATAAATTTTCAAACCACATAAATTTTCGTTCGGTTTCATCAAACCCATCCTAATTTCATCAAACCCATCCTAATTTCTTCAAACCCATGCTAAATTGCTCAAACCTCAGGTAAATTTTCAAACCACATAAATTTTCGTTCGGTTTCATCAAACCCATCCTAATTTCGTCAAACCCATGCTAAATATGTCAAACCTCACATAAATTTTCAAACCTCACATAAATTTTCGTTCGGTTTCATCAAACCCATCCTAATTTCTTCAAACCCATGCTAAATTGCTCAAACCTCACATAAATTTTCAAACCACATAAATTTTCGTTCGGTTTCATCAAACCCATCCTAATTTCTTCAAACCCATGCTAATTTGCTCAAACCTCAGATAAATTTTCAAACCTCATAAATTTTCGTTCGGATTCATCAAACCCATCCTAATTTCATCAAACCCATCCTAATTTCTTCAAACCCATGCTAAATTGCTCAAACCTCAGGTAAATTTTCAAACCACATAAATTTTCGTTCGGTTTCATCAAACCCATCCTAATTTCGTCAAACCCATGCTAAATATGTCAAACCTCACATAAATTTTCAAACCACATAAATTTTCGTTCGGTTTCATCAAACCCATCCTAATTTCTTCAAACCCATGCTAATTTGCTCAAACCTCAGATAAATTTTCAAACCTCATAAATTTTCGTTCGGATTCATCAAACCCATCCTAATTTCGTCAAACCCATGCTAATTTTGTCAAACCTCACATAAATTTTCAAACCTCACATAAATTTTCGTTCGGTTTCATCAAACCCATCCTAATTTCTTCAAACCCATGCTAAATTGCTCAAACCTCACATAAATTTTCAAACCACATAAATTTTCGTTCGGTTTCATCAAACCCATCCTAATTTCATCAAACCCATCCTAATTTCTTCAAACCCATGCTAAATTGCTCAAACCTCAGGTAAATTTTCAAACCACATAAATTTTCGTTCGGTTTCATCAAACCCATCCTAATTTCGTCAAACCCATGCTAAATATGTCAAACCTCGCATAAATTTTCAAAACTCACATAAATTTTCGTTCGGTTTCATCAAACCCATCCTAATTTCTTCAAACCCATGCTAAATTGCTCAAACCTCACATAAATTTTCAAACCACATAAATTTTCGTTCGGTTTCATCAAACCCATCCTAATTTCTTCAAACCCATGCTAATTTGCTCAAACCTCAGATAAATTTTCAAACCTCATAAATTTTCGTTCGGATTCATCAAACCCATCCTAATTTCATCAAACCCATCCTAATTTCTTCAAAACCCATGCTAAATTGCTCAAACCTCACATAAATTTTCAAACCACATAAATTTTCGTTCGGTTTCATCAAACCCATCCTAATTTCATCAAACCCATCCTAATTTCTTCAAACCCATGCTAAATTGCTCAAACCTCAGGTAAATTTTCAAACCACATAAATTTTCGTTCGGTTTCATCAAACCCATCCTAATTTCGTCAAACCCATGCTAAATATGTCAAACCTCACATAAATTTTCGTTCGGTTTCATCAAACCCATCCTAATTTCTTCAAACCCATGCTAAATTGCTCAAACCTCACATAAATTTTCAAACCACATAAATTTTCGTTCGGTTTCATCAAACCCATCCTAATTTCATCAAACCCATCCTAATTTCTTCAAACCCATGCTAAATTGCTCAAACCTCACATAAATTTTCAAACCTCATAAATTTTCGTTCGGTTTCATCAAACCCATCCTAATTTCGTCAAACCCATGCTAAATATGTCAAACCTCACATAAATTTTCAAACCACATAAATTTTCGTTCGGTTTCATCAAACCCATCCTAATTTCTTCAAACCCATGCTAAATTGCTCAAACCTCAGATAAATTTTCAAACCTCACATAAATTTTCGTTCGGTTTCATCAAACCCATCCTAATTTCTTCAAACCCATGCTAAATTGCTCAAACCTCACATAAATTTTCGTTCGGTTTCATCAAACCCATCCTAATTTCGTCAAACCCATGCTAAATATGTCAAACCTCACATAAATTTTCAAACCTCACATAAATTTTCGTTCGGTTTCATCAAACCCATCCTAATTTCTTCAAACCCATGCTAAATTGCTCAAACCTCACATAAATTTTCAAACCACATAAATTTTCGTTCGGTTTCATCAAACCCATCCTAATTTCATCAAACCCATCCTAATTTCTTCAAACCCATGCTAAATTGCTCAAACCTCAGGTAAATTTTCAAACCACATAAATTTTCGTTCGGTTTCATCAAACCCATCCTAATTTCGTCAAACCCATGCTAAATATGTCAAACCTCACATAAATTTTCGTTCGGTTTCATCAAACCCATCCTAATTTCTTCAAACCCATGCTAAATTGCTCAAACCTCACATAAATTTTCAAACCACATAAATTTTCGTTCGGTTTCATCAAACCCATCCTAATTTCATCAAACCCATCCTAATTTCTTCAAACCCATGCTAAATTGCTCAAACCTCAGGTAAATTTTCAAACCACATAAATTTTCGTTCGGTTTCATCAAACCCATCCTAATTTCGTCAAACCCATGCTAAATATGTCAAACCTCACATAAATTTTCAAACCTCACATAAATTTTCGTTCGGTTTCATCAAACCCATCCTAATTTCTTCAAACCCATGCTAAATTGCTCAAACCTCACATAAATTTTCAAACCACATAAATTTTCGTTCGGTTTCATCAAACCCATCCTAATTTCTTCAAACCCTTGCTAATTTGCTCAAACCTCAGATAAATTTTCAAACCTCATAAATTTTCGTTCGGATTCATCAAACCCATCCTAATTTCATCAAACCCATCCTAATTTCTTCAAACCCATGCTAAATTGCTCAAACCTCACATAAATTTTCAAACCACATAAATTTTCGTTCGGTTTCATCAAACCCATCCTAATTTCATCAAACCCATCCTAATTTCTTCAAACCCATGCTAAATTGCTCAAACCTCAGGTAAATTTTCAAACCACATAAATTTTCGTTCGGTTTCATCAAACCCATCCTAATTTCGTCAAACCCATGCTAAATATGTCAAACCTCACATAAATTTTCGTTCGGTTTCATCAAACCCATCCTAATTTCTTCAAACCCATGCTAAATTGCTCAAACCTCACATAAATTTTCAAACCACATAAATTTTCGTTCGGTTTCATCAAACCCATCCTAATTTCATCAAACCCATCCTAATTTCTTCAAACCCATGCTAAATTGCTCAAACCTCAGGTAAATTTTCAAACCACATAAATTTTCGTTCGGTTTCATCAAACCCATCCTAATTTCGTCAAACCCATGCTAAATATGTCAAACCTCACATAAATTTTCAAACCTCACATAAATTTTCGTTCGGTTTCATCAAACCCATCCTAATTTCTTCAAACCCATGCTAAATTGCTCAAACCTCACATAAATTTTCAAACCACATAAATTTTCGTTCGGTTTCATCAAACCCATCCTAATTTCTTCAAACCCATGCTAATTTGCTCAAACCTCAGATAAATTTTCAAACCTCATAAATTTTCGTTCGGATTCATCAAACCCATCCTAATTTCATCAAACCCATCCTAATTTCTTCAAACCCATGCTAAATTGCTCAAACCTCAGGTAAATTTTCAAACCACATAAATTTTCGTTCGGTTTCATCAAACCCATCCTAATTTCGTCAAACCCATGCTAAATATGTCAAACCTCACATAAATTTTCAAACCACATAAATTTTCGTTCGGTTTCATCAAACCCATCCTAATTTCTTCAAACCCATGCTAATTTGCTCAAACCTCAGATAAATTTTCAAACCTCATAAATTTTCGTTCGGATTCATCAAACCCATCCTAATTTCGTCAAACCCATGCTAATTTTGTCAAACCTCACATAAATTTTCAAACCTCACATAAATTTTCGTTCGGTTTCATCAAACCCATCCTAATTTCTTCAAACCCATGCTAAATTGCTCAAACCTCAGGTAAATTTTCAAACCACATAAATTTTCGTTCGGTTTCATCAAACCCATCCTAATTTCGTCAAACCCATGCTAAATATGTCAAACCTCACATAAATTTTCAAACCTCACATAAATTTTCGTTCGGTTTCATCAAACCCATCCTAATTTCTTCAAACCCATGCTAAATTGCTCAAACCTCACATAAATTTTCAAACCACATAAATTTTCGTTCGGTTTCATCAAACCCATCCTAATTTCTTCAAACCCATGCTAATTTGCTCAAACCTCAGATAAATTTTCAAACCTCATAAATTTTCGTTCGGATTCATCAAACCCATCCTAATTTCATCAAACCCATCCTAATTTCTTCAAACCCATGCTAAATTGCTCAAACCTCAGGTAAATTTTCAAACCACATAAATTTTCGTTCGGTTTCATCAAACCCATCCTAATTTCGTCAAACCCATGCTAAATATGTCAAACCTCACATAAATTTTCAAACCACATAAATTTTCGTTCGGTTTCATCAAACCCATCCTAATTTCTTCAAACCCATGCTAATTTGCTCAAACCTCAGATAAATTTTCAAACCTCATAAATTTTCGTTCGGATTCATCAAACCCATCCTAATTTCTTCAAACCCATGCTAAATTGCTCAAACCTCACATAAATTTTCAAACCACATAAATTTTCGTTCGGTTTCATCAAACCCATCCTAATTTCATCAAACCCATCCTAATTTCTTCAAACCCATGCTAAATTGCTCAAACCTCAGGTAAATTTTCAAACCACATAAATTTTCGTTCGGTTTCATCAAACCCATCCTAATTTCGTCAAACCCATGCTAAATATGTCAAACCTCACATAAATTTTCAAACCTCACATAAATTTTCGTTCGGTTTCATCAAACCCATCCTAATTTCTTCAAACCCATGCTAAATTGCTCAAACCTCACATAAATTTTCAAACCACATAAATTTTCGTTCGGTTTCATCAAACCCATCCTAATTTCTTCAAACCCATGCTAATTTGCTCAAACCTCAGATAAATTTTCAAACCTCATAAATTTTCGTTCGGATTCATCAAACCCATCCTAATTTCATCAAACCCATCCTAATTTCTTCAAACCCATGCTAAATTGCTCAAACCTCACATAAATTTTCAAACCACATAAATTTTCGTTCGGTTTCATCAAACCCATCCTAATTTCATCAAACCCATCCTAATTTCTTCAAACCCATGCTAAATTGCTCAAACCTCAGGTAAATTTTCAAACCACATAAATTTTCGTTCGGTTTCATCAAACCCATCCTAATTTCGTCAAACCCATGCTAAATATGTCAAACCTCACATAAATTTTCGTTCGGTTTCATCAAACCCATCCTAATTTCTTCAAACCCATGCTAAATTGCTCAAACCTCACATAAATTTTCAAACCACATAAATTTTCGTTCGGTTTCATCAAACCCATCCTAATTTCATCAAACCCATCCTAATTTCTTCAAACCCATGCTAAATTGCTCAAACCTCAGGTAAATTTTCAAACCACATAAATTTTCGTTCGGTTTCATCAAACCCATCCTAATTTCGTCAAACCCATGCTAAATATGTCAAACCTCACATAAATTTTCAAACCTCACATAAATTTTCGTTCGGTTTCATCAAACCCATCCTAATTTCTTCAAACCCATGCTAAATTGCTCAAACCTCACATAAATTTTCAAACCACATAAATTTTCGTTCGGTTTCATCAAACCCATCCTAATTTCTTCAAACCCATGCTAATTTGCTCAAACCTCAGATAAATTTTCAAACCTCATAAATTTTCGTTCGGATTCATCAAACCCATCCTAATTTCATCAAACCCATCCTAATTTCTTCAAACCCATGCTAAATTGCTCAAACCTCAGGTAAATTTTCAAACCACATAAATTTTCGTTCGGTTTCATCAAACCCATCCTAATTTCGTCAAACCCATGCTAAATATGTCAAACCTCACATAAATTTTCAAACCACATAAATTTTCGTTCGGTTTCATCAAACCCATCCTAATTTCTTCAAACCCATGCTAATTTGCTCAAACCTCAGATAAATTTTCAAACCTCATAAATTTTCGTTCGGATTCATCAAACCCATCCTAATTTCGTCAAACCCATGCTAATTTTGTCAAACCTCACATAAATTTTCAAACCTCACATAAATTTTCGTTCGGTTTCATCAAACCCATCCTAATTTCTTCAAACCCATGCTAAATTGCTCAAACCTCACATAAATTTTCAAACCACATAAATTTTCGTTCGGTTTCATCAAACCCATCCTAATTTCATCAAACCCATCCTAATTTCTTCAAACCCATGCTAAATTGCTCAAACCTCAGGTAAATTTTCAAACCACATAAATTTTCGTTCGGTTTCATCAAACCCATCCTAATTTCGTCAAACCCATGCTAAATATGTCAAACCTCGCATAAATTTTCAAACCTCACATAAATTTTCGTTCGGTTTCATCAAACCCATCCTAATTTCTTCAAACCGATGCTAAATTGCTCAAACCTCACATAAATTTTCAAACCACATAAATTTTCGTTCGGTTTCATCAAACCCATCCTAATTTCTTCAAACCCATGCTAATTTGCTCAAACCTCAGATAAATTTTCAAACCTCATAAATTTTCGTTCGGATTCATCAAACCCATCCTAATTTCATCAAACCCATCCTAATTTCTTCAAACCCATGCTAAATTGCTCAAACCTCACATAAATTTTCAAACCACATAAATTTTCGTTCGGTTTCATCAAACCCATCCTAATTTCATCAAACCCATCCTAATTTCTTCAAACCCATGCTAAATTGCTCAAACCTCAGGTAAATTTTCAAACCACATAAATTTTCGTTCGGTTTCATCAAACCCATCCTAATTTCGTCAAACCCATGCTAAATATGTCAAACCTCACATAAATTTTCGTTCGGTTTCATCAAACCCATCCTAATTTCTTCAAACCCATGCTAAATTGCTCAAACCTCACATAAATTTTCAAACCACATAAATTTTCGTTCGGTTTCATCAAACCCATCCTAATTTCATCAAACCCATCCTAATTTCTTC
>CAKZFB020000137.1:0-50422 GCA_936432065.2 Rutpela maculata
ATTACAATTCCTTTAACAATTTTCCTGCAATTACAATTCCAAATTACTTTAATAAAAAAAAAGTACTTAATTACAATTACAATTACAGGAAAAAAAAAGGAATTGTAATTGCTAATTACTTTTTCACAAGGAATTACCCAGCTCTGACTAGTACTAATGATTTTGTGCTTTGTGCTATTGATAAACCTATGGGGAGAAAGCGTAAAAGGGAATGAGCCAGGAGGGAATTGACCCTTTAAAAAGGGAAGTGAGGTGTAGAGGGAATATCATTTTTTACTGTCGAAGCAAGGAGCAGAGAGTGGGGGGATGGGCAAGCGGCAAGTTTCTGATAGTCCCTAGGCGGTAGAAGTATAAATCCGCCACTGGTAAATTGGAGTGTGGTTAGACAATATCAGAGATATGTTAATGTAAATAAAATACATATATTCTTTATTTTTCTTCCATCAGTGTATGGATATCCTATAGATTACAGATGATTGTACGGAGGTATCGCAGTGGATATCCATTTTATAATAATACGGATATTTGTCATGGATTAATTCTGTACAGCTTATGGACATGAGAAGTTGTGATTTCTGTAATTCCATAGGACGTCCATTGTAGTCCATCTGGAGTCCAAACGGATAAAATATGGATGTACAGAATATCCAGAGCAACCATCCATAGAATATCCATGGGACGAATGTGTGTTATTTGGGGATATATGGAAGATATTTTATCTATACCTCTCTGGCTGATTTTTAATGAGCTTTAAGACTGACGACGCCCCGCAAGAAAATGCATCCGCATGTGGTGCATGCCGAACACTAAACCAGCATGCAAAAATCTTATCTAGGTGTATTGATTATTGAAAATATCTGACACAGTTGCTAGTTTTACTTCCACATCCAGTGGAAGTATAGTAACGACGAAAAAATTTTTTAAAATTTTTATTGTTCAAAAAGGCTTAGAATGTCATGAAACGTCGAGATTTTTAAGTTTGAGCGAAAAAAAATGTCTGTCTGTCTGTCTGTCTGTCGGTCTGTCTGTCTGTCTGTCGGTCTGTCTGTCTGTCTGTCTGTCTGTAACTTTTTTTTGTGCGCACGTTTACTCTGGAACCGTTTGAGATATTGACTTGAAATTTGGTACACATATGTACTTTAACGAGATGTAGAACCAGATTATATTTTCCTCTGTTCCGTCGAAGGATTGGGGGGTAAATTTGGGGTAAATAGGTAATCAAGCAGGTAAGAGTCCATAAAATTGGTATTTAGTATATACGAGAGAAGCTAATGTCTCAAAAAAAAATTTGGCATTAGCCACCCCATTACCACCCCTCAACCCATTATTAAAGGGGATGACAAAAAATGTGATTTAGTGTGTGTACAAGAACCAAAAACCTCAAAATATTTTTTACTTCATTCAACCCCATTACCACCCCCCACCCCACTACCGATGTGGGATATCGTTTTATGGGTTTTTGGTGTAGAGGATTTCAAATATTATATTATTAAAGTTCCATGAACAATTATTTCCACATACGAAATTTTTTCGTTGTGGGTGACTTGGATAGAAAATCTGGATGTGGAAGTAGTGATTCCTTGGGCAGTGGTTTTTTCATTTGAAACATAATAACAATTTTGGAACCCTTCAATGGAATCCTTTTTAAAATCACCAAGTAAGTATAATGTGATATTTGGTGGTAGAGGGTGTGGATGAAATAAAAAAAATTGAGGCCTTTGGTTCTTGTGCACACACTAAATCACAATTTTATTTTTTTTCGCCCCCTTTAATAGTGGGGTGGTAATGGGGGTGGCTAATGCCAACATTTTTTTTGTTTTTAAGACCTTAGCTTCTCTTAATAACATGCTAATATTTCAGGTGTGATTCCTTAAGTCATTTTGTGAAGAAAAGTTCATATGAACATATACGTTCGCAACAACTTAAATTTTTTGCTACAGGGTGTTGAATTTTTTTTTTAATCGTTATTTTTTAACATCTCAGAAAGTAACTTTAGATATTATTTTCAATTTTGGCATGTGTTAATAGGATATAAAACCACATATTTTAGTTATAAAAGTTATTTTACCAAAAAAGTGGTACACCACTGACATTTTTTCTAATTAGCTTGATCAATTATACATGTGTTTTTCTCTTGATTAAAACAATTAAATTCAAATTGAAACTAATTATTATTAACATTGATAGATAATGATAAATTTTGTTTTATAAAAATTGTTGAAAATGGTCACCTTTACTTAATAGGCATGCTTCCCCTGTCTTCGCAACGAATTGCGCACTTTTGGTCAAATATTCCCAATGTATTCCGTATTGTTACACATGAGGCAACTATTCGTTCTCTTAAATCTTCTAAAGTGTTAATGGGAGTTTTATACACCAGGGTTTTAAGATTACCTCACAAAAAGAAATTCAAACTATTGAGATCGGGGGATCTTGCAGGCCATTGCTGAGGTCCTCCGCGGCCTGTCCAATGATTAGGATAAACCACATGTAAATGGATGTGAACAGTTACACTGAAATGAATACTAGCTCCATCGTGCATGTACCACATTTGATTACTTCACGCAATTGAGGTAGTTCTTGGAGAAAATGCAAGTATATAAGATTATCCATTAAGGCGTCTTGTCGAAAAATAGAGCTTATAAGATTATTACCAATAATTGCTACCCATGCATTAACCGAAAATTGCTCTTGCTCGGTTATGGCGTGGGGGTTTTCGTCCTCCCACACATAATTATTATGGAAATTTTGAATAGCATTCCTAGAAAATCTGGATTTAGAAGAAATCATTCGTGTGAATCAGCATATTACAGTTATCTATAACAAATGGAAAAATAATAGGGACAAAGGTATGTTTACAGTTGCTGTATTCCTAGATTTAAACGCGCTTTTGAAACTGTTGATCATGATATATTGTTAAAGAAACTTAACTGATTATCTAATGACCATAAACAAAATAAATAACGAACTCTCTTCAGCTAAGGTCATAAAACATGGAATACCTTAAGGAAGCATTTTATTTATCATTTATCATTTATATTAATGACATTCATGATTGTGATTACATACATTTGTTTGGAGATGACACCCTTTTATCAGTAGGTAAGTGATAAAAATATAGATATTGCCATAGTTAAAATGAATAATTCATTAAAAACATACCACTTTACTTAAAAATCAACAAACCAAAACTAAATGTAAGTTAAATAAAAAGTATGATCACAACACTATACAAATACAAAAACATTCATAGTGATCAGATTATTCTGGCCAATTCATATTAGCTTAAAAATAGCCCAATAGAAAAAAAAGTTATAAAGTTTTGCCACTTGGGGATTAAACTTGTCAAGGGATGTACTTTCAAAATAAAAAAAGTTCTCAAGCAACAAGTGGGAGCTTCATCCCTAAAACCCATTCCTAAAGTGCAATTCGGTAGTTTTTTGCGTTTTTCTGGAAAACCGTTTGGCCTACAAAGAAAATTATACTTACAAAAAATGTTCCCAGTAAAATTCAGCACAAAAAAGTGTTCATTACCTAAATTGTTTAGAACAGAGGTTTTCGAGAAATCAGCTATTGAAGTTAGAGGTTGCATTTTAGAAATTTTGGATTTACTAGAGGTTATTGGTCAAAAGGAGATTTGGAATAAGAACAAAAAGGGACAAAAGAACAAAAATTGACAAAAGAACAAAAATTGACAAAAATAACAAAAACGAGATTAATAGAGGGAATAGAAAAGAGGTTTGAGAGTAAAAGGTGGTGAAAGTAAAAGAGAGGGAAATTGTGGTATAGGAAAGATTTGACTAGGGAGGTTGCCGAAAGATAGGCAACGACTGGTATGGTAGGGCGTGTTTTATATTGAAAAGTATGGCATTATGCTGTCTGATTCGTGTAATGTCTCGGGTTAGCAGACTGTCGCCCAATTTGAATTGGTAGAATTTTTGCGATGTATTTTGGACGAAGTCCGCTAGTGGGGTTATGTCGTGGCAACGTGTATAGAGATCTCTGAGGGAGGTGTATCTATCAGAGGCTGAAATGAGGCGCAAAAATTTGTGTTCTAGTACTTTTAGTTTTCGCATTGTCGAGGCCGGGATGCTGTACCACACCGGCGCCGCGTATGTGATAGCCGGCCTGATTATCATCGTATACAACAACTTTTTATTGATCCTGTTGAGTCCGCTACCCCGCGCCAGAAGCGGATACAAACTCCTTGACATTGAGTAGACCTTTCGTATCGTCAAGTTCACCCCCAGATATTTCATGCATCGTTTTATTGGAATTTGGTGGTCCCCTATCGAAAGTGGTGTAAGAATACGATTTTCGGTGAAGCGGCGCGTGAAGATAATTGATTCCGACTTCTCGGCGTTGATCCGAATCTTCCATTTGTCGTAATACGCCGTGGCACGAGCCATGTGCGCCTTCAGCAGCATGTTCGCTGCTTGTGCGTTGTGTGAATGCGCGTACATGGCCGTGTCGTCGGCGTACTTGGCAAGGCTCGTATTCGGGAACTCCGGGAAGTCGAAGAAGTACAAGTTGTATAACTTTGCCGACAGGCACGACCCCTGGGGGACGCCCGTGCGAATGTCCCGACGAGTTGAAAGTTTCTTATTCACCCTAACCTGCAGTGATCTGTCCGTCAGGAAAGAGTGAATAAGTTTCGTGATATGCGTTGGGAAGCAAATTCAGTTTGTAGAGTTAGCCCAGGATCTATACTTTTCCCGCGGTTACACTGCACTTTGACGTCATTCACGATTCTGACGACCTGACGTACAGTGCCCCTGCCTTTTCTGAAACCGAACTGACATTCGTCGTCGATGTAGAGTTCATCCTGGGCAGCGTCTAGTCTGACCAGGATGACCTCCTCCACCAACTTGGAAATCGCCGACAGCAAAGAGATCGGTCGATAACTGCCGGCGAGTTTGGCGTCTTTGTTCGGTTTCAAGATCGGCACGACCACGGCACACTTCCACTGACTGGGCCAGTGTTGTAGCCGCAGGATCGTGTTGACAATGTATGTCAATTGTACAATGCCTTTCCGCGGAAGATATTTGAACAGCCTGTATTCAATACAGTCTGCCCCCGGGGCCTTGTCGTTGGGTAAGGTCCGGACAATGCCTGCAACCTCCGAAGGCTTGGCCATGACTTTTAGAAATTCGAGTCTCGTCAATTGGATGTCATGGCCAATTAGTTCGTTAATGTCATTTTCGATGCGGTCGTGTTCCGGGTTGTTCGGTATTTGTGGATTGTGAATGTTCGCAAAATGATTCGCTAAGTCTTCCACTTTTTGGGCGTCCGTCATTGCCGTCCGTCCGTTGGCGTTAGTCAGCGCGGGTATGGCCACCCGCGTATTTTTCATGGCCCTCGACAGCTTCCACAGCGAGTTATCCTGAGGATTCAACGCCTCCAGCCTATCCCGCCATTTCCGGTTTTTTGCGGTGTTAATGGCGGTCCTGATATGCCGTTGCAGACTGCCCATCTCGGCCTTAGCGTCGACATCGTGATTTCGCTGCCAAAGCCGTCTTAGGCTGTTCATCTCGTGAATGTCTCGTATGACCGCCGCGTCGAGTCGGTCTTTGTAAGGATTGATGGTTATAGTGATCGCAACACTTTGCTTGGCGTCGTGCACTATCCTTGTGAACTCCCCCACCACATTTTCCAGTTCGGCGGGTGTAGTGATGTTGTTAGCAAGTGTCATGTGTGTGTTGATGTGTGTCTTATAGAGGCGCCAATCGGCGTCCCTATCAGATGTGACTTTTCGTGTGGTGTCAACGTGTGGGATTGTCCTGATGTTGCAGCACGACATTATGATTACTCACGTAATCATACAGAATGTTGCCGTTGGCGTTGTTGCAATGGCAGTTCCATGCGTTATGTCGAGCGCTAAAGTCGCCTATGAGCAAGTAGCGCGGGCTCGCGTTCAGTAAATTATCAAGACAACCCGCCGTGGACCCGTTTGAGGGCCGCTTATACGCGGCGACGATACTCATGCTGCCTTCGTCACACACACGTTCTCCACAGAGGTGTTCCGTAGACAACGCTGCGTGTGCGCAATGTCAGACTTTACGAGTACGGCCACTCCGCCGCCCCTGTTGATGTCGGCCCTATCTTTTCTAATGGTCGTGTACCCTCGGACGCGCAGTTTGCCTCGTCTGTCGAGTTTCGTCTCGTTCAGAAGCTTAATGTCGATTCTATGCCTCGTTAGATAATTTATTAAAAAGGGAATTTCCATGAAGAGACTCTAAATTTAGGAGGCATCGGCAGGCAGGTCTCTGAAGAAGGCCGTGACCACCTGGAACTTGTCAAGAGCGCAGGTGCAGCTCTCCAAAATTTTCATTGAGTTTATCCATATGAACAAGGTGTAGATAGATGTCCACTAGCGAGGCCATTTTCAATGTGGAGTCTCGGAGACGGCGTAACTTGTCCATTCAGATCCGGAGCTGGTGGGCGTCGGACTGCGTTGTTGGTCTATCGATCTTGGCGGCTGCTGGGGCTGTTGGGCCGGCTGGGCAGGCAGATGTGGTAGGGGCAGGGGCTGAGATCGGGCTGCCCGTCTCTGGGTCCAAGCGTTCACAGTTGGCAGTGGTGCCGCCACATACTTTATTTCAGGGGGAGGGGCGATTCTGGTATTCCTCAATTCAAGGGAGGCCATCTTCCTCCTGTATACGGGACAGGTAACACTGTTGGCCGTGTGACCTTCGCCGCAGTTAATGTAGATTGCCGGATCGTCCTTCGGCTTCTCGCATACCCTCGTGAGGTGGGGGCCGGCGCACTTGACGCAATGGGGGTTCGTGTGGCAATTCGACGTAGCGTGCCCCCACTGCTGACAACGGTGACATTGAATCATTCTTTTGCTATTAATCTGACGCTCCCACTGCACGGAGGTATGATCGAGGCAGCGGACCCGGGCCTGCATTTCCCTCAGTGTTACCTCATTTGTGGTAACCACCATATACAGGGGGTTTCTGGTCCCCCTCATATTGTAGATCTTTTTTACCACAATCTTATGAACTGTCTCTAGTTCGGCCTTAAGATCTTTATTGTCCACCTAGTGGTAAATACCCCGAAGGACGAAGGCGTGAGATTTCTTGTCCTTCGGAGTGTAAGTGTGGAATTCTACTTTACCTTCCTCGAGGTAATTATTCATTGTTTCCCAATCGGCTTTATTTGCCAACTGCAGCATGGTGGTATTCGGGGTGTGCTTCCACAAGTGGTTGCCTCTCAATTTCCCCTTCAGGTAGTAATTTACCCTCTTATGGTCGTTCAACTTTCCTTGTATGACGATGGGCGGGGGCTTCTTGGTAGCGTTGGCTTGTGGAGGGGTTTCCAATTCAGCTGCAGTTGGTTGCGGTGGCACCACGTCCATGTCTTCTTCCATGTGAACTGCACCAACGTGGCGGTTTTTATTTATTTATTTATTTAATCATACAGCATCCAACAGTACAAAACCATTTATAGGATGGAAATCTAATCTACGCTATCTAACCTAACCTAAGTAAGAAGTACAATAGAAAATATGAAGTCATTTAGACTATAACACAGTGAATAAAATTTCCAGCAGCTAGGCAAAGATGTCCAATTCACTGCAATGAGTTTCATAACTGTTACAAATATTGAACAGAGGGGAAAACTTTAACACGTTAGTCCTAGGAGCGGCTAAATAAAAGTTACGAGAGTGACGAGAATTAATGCGTGGGACATAAAAGTTCAGTTGATTTAATATTTCGCTACAATCTACTTTATTATGCATAATTTTCTCTAAAAAATGCAAAGCAGAGGATTCTCGCCTTTCAAGAAGACTAGTGATGTGAAATTTCTCAAGTAATTGATTTTGAGGAGTACCAATTTGCGGATATGTACCTTCAGTTTTCAAGTTTAAAAATTTCAGGAAGCGACGCTGAACGTTTTCCAATTTCTCGTTATGGGTGTTATAGCCAGATTGCCAGACAAGTGAAGCATACTCCAGCTTAGATCGCGAGAAAGCAAAATAAAGCATCTTTAAAGTTTCCGCATCATTAAAATCACGGCTGTTATGTAAAATGAAACCTAACATTTTGTATGCCTGCGATGTTACAGCATCTATATGGTTAGTGAACGTTAATTTATTATCAAAGATTACACCTAGGTCCTTGAACGTAGTTGGTCTGTTCAGCACGTCACCATTAACACTGTAATTATAAATTATTGGGGACTTATTGGTTGTATAACTCATAACATTGCACTTTCCAACGTTTAAATGAAGATCGTTTTCATTGCACCAGGCCAATAACTTAGTTAAGTTGTTTTGAAGTTGTTCACAATCTGTAGGATCATTGATCCTGTGCAACATTTTGACGTCATCGGCATATATTAAAAAATACACATCTAGATTATCACTAATATCGTTAATAAAAATATTAAAGAAGAGAGGTCCAAGTATCGAACCTTGGGGTACTCCTGACGTGGCTCGGTATTCAACAGATCTGTATCCATTATACGAAACGAACTGAACTCTATTAATTAAGTAACTCTCAAGAAATTGAATTAGACCATCAGATATTCCAAATTTGTCAAGTTTACAAAGAAGCTTACTGTGGTTCAGTCTATCAAACGCCTTTGAAAAGTCTGTGTAGATTGAATCAACCTGTATTTGAGAGTCGATTGATTCGGCAATGTACTGTGTGACGCAGATTAAGTTTGTTACGGTGGAGCGACCTTTCATAAAACCGTGTTGTTGCGTAGATATTTTCTGTTGAACATGTGAATAAATGTTATCATGCAGTAGGAACTCGAAGACTTTACCGAAATTACATATGATTGTTATTGGTCTATAGTTAGTGATATCATTTCTTTCGCCTTTTTTGTAGACAGGACACACTTTAGAGTATTTCCAAGTATCAGGAAAGTAGCATTTCTTAAGACATAAATTAAAAATTACGCAAAGAGGATATGCAAAAGTACTGGCACAGTCTTTTAATAGGAATGATGGGATTCCATCCGGACCCGCAGTAAGTTTAGGTTTAAGTCTTCTTAACGCCGTACAGACTTCAGCCTCGGAAAAGCGTTTGATATCCAGACAGTCTAACGCGAGATTACTAGACTTAGTTACTGGGTCGTCTGACGTGTCATGGAAATAAGATCTCTCGAAAAAATCAGCAAAGGCATCAACGATATCATTAGGGGTCCCAAGAGGTTCATTATTATAGATCATGTCTTTAGGTATATTAGTTGTTCCTTTTCTTCCATTAATGTAAGCCCAGAACTTGTTTGGTTCAGATGTAATATTGTTCTCAATTCGATTTGTATAATTTTGAAATGCAATTTTAATATCCGACTTGATTTGTGATCTCAGTCTTCGAAAGGCAGTTAATGATTCGTTATTACCATAGCGTCTAAATAACATCAATTTCTTATGCTTTAACTTTATATTTTTTATAATTTCGCCGTTAAACCAAGGTGGAAACTGTCTTTTATTTTTAGGAGACTTGAACATGAGTATGTTCTCATAAAAAACTGCAGTTAATTTATTATAAAATAAGTCAACACAGATATTGACATCATCACAGTCATTTAGAAAAGACCAGTTAATGTGCTGAAGTTGTTCATACAGAACGGGAAAATTTGCCTTGCGAAAATTAAAGGAGTTAGTTGACTTTATTGGAAATTTCACATTTGGATTGACAAACTGAGCTTCGAAGCTAATAATAAGAGCAGGATGATGTATATCTTCTGAAACCAATAACTCAGTTGATTTTTCAACAACGCAATGTTCCCTACATATAATCAAGTCTAGAAGTCTATTGTTATTGTTAAAAACAAAGTTGTATTGACGCAAGTTGAGAAAGTTTAGAAAATTGTTAAGAGTTGACACTTTAGGGCAATTGACACTATTCACAACGTGAGGAGTGTACAAACGCATGTTGAAGTCTCCTAATATAAGTGTATTACTGTCCTGGATATAATCTAAGGAGGATACTGATTCAAATAGAGTTTCATAAACATTAATATTTGACTCAGGAGGAATATATAGTACAAAAATATAAAGCGATTGTCGATTAATTGTAAGTTTGGCAGCGACTATATCAATGTTCTGGATAGTAAGGAAATCACCAAAGTGTAAATTTAACTTTTCGGCATGTAAGTTGGAGTCGATCGCAAGTAATACTCCTCCTCCTCTGGTTTTATTAGTGGCGGTAAAATTTCTATCCTCTCGAAAAATATTATAAGTGTGATCAAATAACTCATTGTCGAAGACAGAGGAGTCAAGCCACGTTTCAGTTAATGCAATGATAGGAAATGTACTAGCGGCTACCGAGTTGTAAAATTCGAGCGTTTTGTTTTTGATGCTTCTAACATTTTGATAGTAAATATCTATGTTATCACGTGAACGACTGAAAGTAGTATTAGTTGTCAGATCTTGAGTTGTAGGTAAGGTAGTGATAGATGGAATGCTTGGAAATGTGAGTGATTGCTATTTTACACCTATTAAATCAGATCTCAACCTATCCCTAGCTTGCATATACGCAGTACAATTGTTGATGTCCCAAGCTGCATGGCTTATAGATATACTTAAATTCTTAGCGTTGTTAAGAGAGACACAATTTATACATTTTAAGGCTTTGGATTTACACTCTTTGACTGAGTGATTTTCTCCGCATCTAGGACAGGAGACCTTATTTTTACACAATTTAGATGAGTGATGAAACTCATTACAGTTAAAACATCTGTATATATCAACTGCGTCATAGACTCTACAATTATCATAACCGATAAGCAAGTTACCTGCTTTCATCACTTTTTCGTAGGAAATTTTATCCACCTGTAGCACAGCCTGATACACATTTACATTTTTTTTAGTTGGGAATAACCTTATAAGATTACAGTCAGGGTTGATAAGGTCACTGTTCATTTTAACAATGTAGTTGGTAAGTTCATCCTCACTGAATTTTTCGGTGATGCCAACAATTCGAATTCTGGGGTTGACCCCGTGCAGTTCCTTTACCTCGTACGCATCTGTAAGGGTTTCTTCCACAATTCTTTTAAATTTCGCATTTTCTTCCTTAGTTTTACATCCGACCACTAATCCTCCATTTTTTATCTCTTTAATTTTCGAAATCTGAATGTTTTTCTGCACGGGATTAACATTTTGTAAAACATCTGCTTTGGTCTGAGAGGTCCCTTGTTCAGAATTCTTTGGTTTAATAACAATAGCAGGCGTAGTTTTGTTTTTTAAAATATCTGAATATTTAGCTGGTTCGGCGATTTTCATGGATGGAGTGCTGGTGGGGTTGACTGAGCAAGTTTCAGTTGCAATTTTTAAAAATTCCGTTTTAAAGGAATTAAATTCAGCGGTTAGACTAGATACAGCAATGGAAATTTTATTGTCCACAGTTTCATTCACCTTTAGTTCATAACTTGTTAAACACGTGGTGGTACATTCGGGGCATTTCCAGGAAAGGCCAGGAACCTTTTTCAACAAGCTGCATAGATCTGCTGGTCCAGCGTAAACACATGCCGTGTGAAATTGCTCAAGGCACGTGGGTCTCTGTAAGTTTTTTTAAACATTTTTAACAAAAATCTGACAGTGAATCATCAGTGTTAGGCGCCTAACGTCCCGTTTGGGTCTCCGGCCGGAAATTCTTCCGTCGGGCTTGACCCCCCAAATAAACAATTCTAACCTAAAAATCCAATTAGGCGATCCAAACCACGTGACTTCCAACATGGCGCTGAGGGCAAACATCCGGCAATCCTTTATTTTCATTCGTTAAATGAGTTTTTTTTCGGTTGCCTTGGCTACGTTTCCGCGAGTTAATTAAAATAAACCCCATGTTTGCCCTCAGCGCCATATTGAAAAATAATTTTGACAGGTCGTTGGATTGCCTAATTAGACAGTATCATAACCTAAAATCCAGTGGTGTTGCCAAAATCAAAAATTTCAAAAAACCTTCCAAACCAAAATTACCAGTTTTTCGAGGAAAATCTGAACTAAGTCCACAAAACCAATCATAACTCAAAAAAGTGTTACCAGCCCAAATTTTTCAGAAAACAAAATTCCCCAGATACATTTTTTGGAACCAGATCTCGCAGATTTTCCCCAAAGTTTTCTCGGGGGAATAATTCTTGACAGCTGTCAGTTAAAATTCGCCTCACGAAAAAGTTTGACAGCTGTCACCAAAAGTTCGCCTCGCAGAAACTATCTGTCAAAAAATTTTCTGACAGCTGTCAGTTTTTGGAAAAAGACATTTACAAATTAAAACTAACCGAATCATCCGATGGATCTAAATGAAATTAAGGAGATTCAGAAGGACCTACGTGGCTGGTTGAAGGGCTGGCCCTCCCTCCCACCACCGCCCAGAAAATCCGGGGACGAAAGCGATACGTCCATCGTCTCCTTGGATCGCAGAACCATCATGAGAAAACGACACAACCCAAAAACAAAGCCAGTGCTCAACCAGCTACACCAAAAACGACGAACAATGCCCTGGATGGCAATATGGACCTGGACAGCGGGTCGGAGTCTGTGGACAGCATCAAAGCGGCTCCGACACGCAAGAATCAAGTACCACCATCTGAAATGGAAACAGTGTTCCAGATGCAGCCTAAAGACAGGCCTAGCAAAAAAATGAAGCTAGCGATACGAGAAACTGGTAACCCCATCTTCCCCACCCCGGCTCATCGAGGCGGGCCATGCCACCACCGGCCAATATCCCAACTCCAAGGGAAAACCGTATACACACGGGTGCCTACGAAAGTCTTTAGCACTTGGCCGCACACCACAACGAATGAAACTTTGGAAAAACGCAAGAAAACGATAATTAAATTGCGTCCGTAAAAACGCGTCGATCCTGCGCAAAGTTACCATAAGGACTTGCCTATACCACTGAGCCACCCGCCCCGGCTTTTATTTTAAAATTAATAACCTGCAGTTGCAAACAAGGTTGTGGAAAGAGATGCAGCTGTACTATGGCAGGCTTACATTGCACAACTATGTGCAGAAATTGCCGTGGCCAAAGCTGTACCAATACAGATACCACAGATGATGTAGATACTACCGAAGACGTGTTATTTTATTTTGACTTAGTGGATTAGGTCTCAAGGAGAAACCACATAAAAAAAACGCGCCGATAACTCTACCTCAATGGTGATGTGGAACCGAGTGCTCTTGTATAAATCGCAAAACTTTTTTATAAACCCCTTCTCCACTATAATACAACTTTACATTAAATCACAGAGTTCCAAAATTATACCTAAAATACATGATTGTACCATGTTCGTGAATCTCTGTTAATGCAACCCCCTAACTTCAATACCTAGCTGATTTCTCAAAAACCTCTCTTCTAAACAATTTAGCTAATAGACACTTTTTTATGCAGAATTTTACTGGGAACATTTTTTGTAAGTATAATTTTTTTTGCAGGGCAAACGGTTTTCCAGAAAAACGCAAAAAACTACCGAATTACACATTTGGGGTGTGTTTTAGGGATGAAGCTCCCACTTGTTACTTGAGAACTTTTTTTATTTTGAAAGTACATCCCTTGACAAGTTTAATCCCCAAGTGGCAAAACTTTATAATTTTTTTTTCTATTTATGCTAATATGAATGGCCTATAACAGCTGACAACATGAATACTGATATAGTAACAGAAGTTAAACATTTAGGAGTTATGTTAGATAATTCTTTGCAATTTAATTCACATTTTATTTATATACAAAAGAAGATTACTAAGAAAGTGTGTTTTTTTTCTTAGGTATCCCAGCATGTATATATATATATATATATATATATATATATATATACAGTGTGTCCACGGATGGACTTAACTATACTTATAAAAATGGTTATTTTCAATTTTTTGAAAAAAACTTATTTTTCATAATTTCTTTTGCTTGTTATATAAATATGATTCACGTTGAGAAAATTTGATTTTGTTGTACAGGGCGCGCAAAAATTATAAAAATTTGGATTTTCAAAATAAAAAATTTTAAAATCAAACTTTTTGAGGCAAGGATATAGAATCCTCCACTAAGCTTCTCAATGGAGCGATCACTGCCTCATATGAGAGCAGCTGTCCTCTTATGAGAAGAAAGGGAAGGAAAAAGGTTCCCTGGTGGATACGCAGGCTCTTCAATAGGGCAATGTGAACTCAGCTTCCGGAGGATTGGGACGGCTACAAAAAGTCCCAACGCCTCTACAAAAGTTACATTCGTAACATCAAGAGGGCAGCCTGGAAGGACTTCTGCGAAAGCATAGAAGATCTCCCAGAAGCCGCAAGGCTCTGCAAAGCCCTCAAAAAAGACAGCCCGTCACGAGTAGAGAATTTGAGGCTTCCCTCGGGTAGACTAACGTCTACCACTGAGGAGTGTCTCAAGCATCTACTGGAAACTCATTTCCCCGAATCCGTAGTGGAGACGGAGGAAATGCCAGCCCCTCGGCCTCCCCGCGCTGCTGTCACGGCAGCGGATTGGAGGACGGCCTCAAGGGTGGTTACAGTGGAAAGAGTCAAGTGGGCTATTTCCACCTTTGACCCGTTCAAAAGCCCAGGACCAGATGGAGTGTTCCCGGCACTTCTTCAGGTCTATCACTTGCTGAGAACCTGTCTGGCCATGGGGTATATTCCCATACCCTGGAGAGCCGTCAAAGTGGTTTTCATACCCAAAGCAGGACGCACATCGTACGATACTGCTAATTCTTACAGAGCAATCAGCCTTACTTCCTTCCTGCTCAAAACATTAGAGAGGTTGGTTGAAAGGTTTGTTAAAGACGGAGCACTGACCTTAGTGCCTCTGCATCCGTCGCAACATGCTTACCAGGCCGGGAAGTCAGTGGAGACGGCCCTTCATCCGATCGTTTCCAGGTTCGAGAAGGCGCTGCACCACAAAGAACTTGCGGCTGGTGCTTTTCTTGACATCGAGGGAGCATTTGACAATACCTCCTTCGACTCAATCTGCGCCGCGGCTGCCTATCATGGCATCGATGATACCATTATCAGATGGTTGAGGGCCATGTTGGCGGGAAGGCATATTACAGCTGCCAATGAGGAAACGGCAGTAAATGTTTCAGTAAGGAGAGGCTGCCCACAAGGAGGCGTCCTATCCCCTCTGCTATGGAACCTCGTTCTCGATGGTCTACTCCAGGAACTCGAGAACGAGGATCTCTTTGCTCAAGGTTACGCAGATGACCTAGCAATTATCATCTCGGGAAAATTCCCAAATACGGTTAGCGGGCTCTTGCAAAGGGCCTTGCAGATCGTACAGAGATGGTGTAACGACCAGGGCCTTAGAGTTAACCCCTCTAAGGCAGAACTGGTAATTTTCACTAGAAGGCACAGGCTAGACGGTTTCGTCGAACCAGTACTCTATGACACGACTCTAATGATCTCCAGGACAGTGAAGTATCTGGGCGTCATCCTGGACTCTAAGCTGACCTGGAAAGATCATATAGAGAGACAAATAAAAAGGGCCACTACAACCCTCTGGATATGTAGAAGGACCTTTGGTAAAACATGGGGCTTAAACCCCAGGGTAACAATGTGGTACTATATACTGTGATAGTAAGACCAATGATTACCTATGCTTCTGTTGTGTGGTGACCTGCTACAACCAGGCTATACATTCAGCAGAAGCTAACTCAACTTCCCACAGGAGCGATACGCACGACCCCCACAGCAGCTCTGGAGGTCCTTCTGGGCCTCGTGCCCCTTCATTTGGTGATTGAGGCCGAGGCTCGGAAAGCGGCCTACAGGCTAAGGTGTGGTGGTCAGTGGAAAACAGGAGGAGAACAATTAGGGCACACAAGGGCCCTTTCCCAAGCGATAGGGACTCACTCACTTCTGGAGGCCAGGAGTGATGATATAGTGCCTTTCTTCTCCTTCTCAGAACCTTTTGAGGTCGTCATCCCCAAAAGGGAAGACTGGAACCCACTCGAGGACATACTCAGACCTGCCGATATCGTCTGGTTCACAGACGGATCGAGGTTTGAGGAAAGTGCTGGAGCGGGGATATACGGTGAAAGGCCCAGGGCTGAACTTTCTTATGCCCTGGGCAAATTCGCCACGGTATTCCAGACCGAGATCTTTGCTATTTTGGTCCACGCACAGGAGAATATCCAAAGGAAATATTCCAACAAGCATATATATATATATATATGTAGCGACAGTCAAGCGGCCCTCAAGGCCCTTGCATCAGTCCGGACCAAGTCAATCCTGGTTCAGAACTAAACAGGCTCTCTGTGAACTTGGCTCATCGAACTGGGTCAAGCTTCTCTGGGTGCCTGGACACAGCAACATTGAGGGTAACAAGCGGGCAGACGCTCTGGCCAGAGAGGTTCTCAAAGGCCCCTACTGGGTCCGGAGCCGGCTCTCGGCTACCCTAGATCAAATGCCAAGAAGTTAATAGAGAACTGGACACAGTCCCAGTTCCTTGACTTCTAGGCCTCTTACCCAGGACTCCGGCAAGCGAAGCTCCTGCTTACAGGGCCCTTGCCGAAGCGAGCAGAACAAATCCTGCGACTAAGCAGGAAACAGGTCAGAATCGTGGTAGGTCTTTTGACTGGACACGGCTCTTTCAGAAAACACCTGCATACCATAGGGGTGGTCGACAACCCCGACTGCAGGTTCTGCGGGGACGAGGAGGAAACCTCCATCCACGTCCTCACTTCCTGCCCTAGTCTCATGAACTTGCGGCACAAGCACTTCGGCATTGGTTTTCCGGTGTTGGAGGAAATAAGGAACGCCCCTATAGGAAGGATTTTGGCCTTTGGGTTAGAATCCGGCCTGAATGGGGGCATCCAGTAAATACGTAGCGGTAGCACAATGGGCCACAAGGCCTGAGTGCGGCGACCCTTCGTCGCCCCGCTAAAAGAAGAAGAAGAAGAAGAGGCAATGGGATAAAAAAGCTTAAAAGCAGTAATCGCAAAGTCAAATAAATTTTTTTCATGGAAGTTATTGTTACTAAGTTATTTGATATTAAAAATTAAATCGATTTTTCCCCATATCTTGTTATCGATTAATATGTTTTAAAGACTATATATTACTTGAAGACCTAAGTGGAGAAAGATGTTATGTCGCATTTAAAAAAAAAATTACTTTATGCAATTTTTGAACCTGATATAGATTTAACACCCAATAAACGGTGAATTCTAAATTTGTAATATTTTATAGAAACTTTTTAATTATAAAGGCGCCATGTCATACATACAACCAGTAATTTTAGTGCATGTACACAGTTTTGGACAGAAAAATCTAGTTTCATAACAGCTTGATATTGTTCTTTAATATTAGTGTAAACAAAAGAACATAACCCAAAATTATCTATTTTATGAGGTATTATTCAATTGAATCGAAGACAAAACAAATAAGTTCCAACTCAAAACCGTTTTATTTAATTTACTCAAAACTTTAAAAGTGTAACATAACACCTTTATCCACTTAGGTCTTCACTTGTAATATAACGTTGTTTGTAATAGTCCAAGATCCCAGAGCTGCCAGATCTACGTCATTTTATCGAAACTAATATTTTGACAACAAATAGTGTAATATCTAATTAAGAACGTATGCGTATTTGCTAATTTGAAAGCGGGGCCCTTTTGCAGAAAACAGGTACAAAAGGTACATACAAATTTTACTCAGTACGTTAAAGTATGATAGCTGGTTTATTTTCCACGTGACACACTAACGACGTGGTGTAAGCGTCAACCTCCGAATCTTAAGGTCCGAGGTTCGATCCTGAGCGTTTTCAGCTTTTTTTTTTTCAACAAATATTAACTTAAAGTGGCGATTACCAAGAAAGAGACAACTGATAGGGAAATATTTATTATTTTTGGCCTTAACTTTTTTCTTAGTACGTATATTTGAAAAAAAAAACTGAGAACGCTCAGGGATCGAACCTCGGACTTTAAGTTCCGGAGGTTGAGAGAGAGAGAGAGAGAAAACAAATTTATTTGACATTTCTTGTTACAAGAATGCACCTCATCGGATCCCGGCCCGGAGCCAACCAGACAACCACGGCGCGTAGCGTCGTGGAAAATGTGTGGTTGGACGAGGCGGGTCCGATTTGGTTTAACGATAATGCTTGTTGCAGCTAGGACACCTGTCCGCCTTAGGCAGACTTAAAACTAGGTTAAAATTAGGGAATGTGCTCGCACGAGCCTAAAACTAATGAATAAAAAACTTAAAACTAACACTTGCACTGCACTTACAAAATTTTTGGTTGCTGATACGGGAAAACAGAATTAAACGAAAAAACCCGTTCGAGCAAATGACGTCCTTGTGGTCTGATCGCCGTCAAGGAAGGTAGGGTAGTTAAAAGGGTTGAATTTAAAAAGTTTGGATTTACAGGATGCTATCGGCCTAGAGGGAATTTAGAAAGACAAAAAGGGGACAAAAAGGTGAAAAGAACAAAATTGTACAAACATAAAGAAGAGGTTGGAAAGTTAAAGTTGAGGAAAGATAAATAATAGAGTAGGGTTAGGTTTTCGTAGAGGGAAGTGTGGCTAAGGAAATTGCCGGAAGATAGGCAACGCCTGGTATGGTAGGGGGTGTCTTATATCGAAAAGTATTGCGTTATGCTGTCTGATTCGAGTAATGTTGCGGGTTAGCGGACTACCGTCCAGCTTAAACTGATAGAATTTTTGCGATGATTCTCGGACGTAGTCCGCTAGTGGGGTTATGTCGTAGCAACGTGCATAGAGATTTCTGAGGGAGGTGTACCTACCAGAGTCTGAAATGAGGCGCATAAATTTGTGTTCTAATACTCTCAACTTCCGCATTGTCGTGGCCGGGATGCTGCACCACACCGGCGCCGCGTATGTGATGGCCGGCCTGATTACCATCGTGTACAGCAACTTTTTATTAGTCCTGTTGAGTCCGCTACCCCGTGCCAGGAGCGGGTACAGACTCCTGGACATGGAGTAGACCTTGCGTATCGTCTCGTTAATGTGTGTATTAAACGTCAGTCTTTTGTCTAGGTTCACTCCCAAATACTTCACGCACCGCTTAATTGGAATTTCTCTACCCCCGATCGAAAGTGGTGTTAGAATCCGGTTTTCTGTGAAGCGGCGCGTGAAGAGAATCGATTCCGACTTCTCGGCGTTGATCCGAATTTTCCACCTGTCGTAATACGCCGTGGCACGTGCCATGTGCGCTTTCAGCAGCATATTAGCCGCCTGCGCGTTATGCGAGTGCACGTACATGGCTGTGTCGTCGGCGTATTTGGCAAGGTTCGAATTCGGGAACTCCGGGAAGTCGGAGACGTACAAGTTGTACAACTTTGGAGACAGGCATGACCCCTGGGGGACGCCCGCGCGAATGTCCCGCCGAGTTGATAGTTTATTATTCACCCTGACCTGTAACGATCTACCAGACAGGAAGGAGTGAATAAGTTTCGTGATGTGCGTTGGGAAGTCCAATGAGTTTAGTTTGTAGAGTAACCCCGGGATCCATACGGTATCGAAGGCTTTCTCAACATCGAGGAGCACCAAGACGGTGCTCTTCCCGAGGTTGCATTGCACCTTGACGTCATTCACGATCCTGACGACCTGCTGCACAGTGCTCCTGCCCCGCCTGAAGCCGAACTGGCACTCATCATCAATGTGAAGTTCATCCTGAGCAGCGTCTAGTCTGATCAGGATGACCTTCTCCACCAACTTGGAGATCGCCGACAGCAACGAAATCGGTCGACGAGCTTCGCGTTCTTGTTCGGCTTCAGGATTGGCACGACCACGGCGCATTTCCACTGGCTAGGCCAGTGTTGCAGTCGCAGGATCGCGTTGACAATGTACGTCAATTGTACAATGCCTTTTCTCGGGAGATATTTGAGTAGCCTATACTCGATACCGTCCGAACCCGGAGTTTTATTATTAGGTAAAGTCCGGACAATGCCCGCAACTTCCGAGGGCTTGGCCATGACTTTTAGAAATTCGCGTCTCGTCAATTGGATGTCATGGCCAATCAGCTCGTTTACGTAGTTTTCGATGCGGTCGTGTTCTAGGTTGTTCGGTATCTGTACGTTATGAATATTTTGAAATTGGTCAGCCAAGTCGTTGGCTTTACGTACGTCCGTCATTGACGTCTGTCCGTTTGGCGTAGTTAAGGCGGGTATGGCCTCCCGCGTATTCTTCATGGCCCTCGACAGTTTCCACAGCGAGTTATCTTGAGGGTTCAACGCCTCCAGCCTATCCCGCCATTTCCGGTTTTTTGCGGTATTGATGGCGGTCCTGATCTGCCGTTGTAGCCTACCCATCTCGGCCTTAGCGTCGACATCGCGATTTCGCTGCCAAAGCCGTCTCAGTCGATTTTTCTCGCGTATGTCTTGTATGACCGATGCGTCGAGTCGGTCCTTGTACGGATTAATCGTTATGGTTGTGGCAACACTCTGCTTGGCGTCCTGCAGTACCCTTGTGAACTCACTCACTACATTTTCCAGCTCGGCGACTGTGTTTATGTGTGTCTTATAGAGACGCCAGTCGGCGTCTCTATAAGATGTGATCTTGCGTGTCATGTCTTCCCTCGACATGTTATCCAATTCTACGAGAATTGGATTGTGGTCGGATGCGAGTTCCTCCAGCGTCACGGGTGGCGTGGAGTTCCTCACATCCTTATTGACCACTATGTCGAGGGTGGAAGGTGTTGTACCGTTATCCGGAAAATGTGTGGGATCGTCCGGATACTGCAACACGACGTTATGATTACTCACGTAATCGTACAGGATGTTGCCGTTTGCGTTATTGCGATTGCAGTTCCATGCGTGATGTCGCGCGTTAAGGTCGCCTATGAGCAAGCAGCGCGGGCTTGCGTTCAGCAAATTCTCAAGACAACCCGCCGTCAACCCGTTCAAGGGCCGGTTATACGCGGTAACGATACTCATGCCGCCTTCCAGCGTCACACACACGTTCTCCACGGAAGTATTCCGTAGAGTACGGTGCGTGTGCGCAATGTCTGACTTTATAAGTACGGCCACGCCGCCTCCCCTATTGATGTCGGCCCTATCTTTGCGGATCGTCGTATACCCTCGGACGTGTAGCTTGTCGCGTCTGTCGAGTTTTGTTTCGTTCAGTAGCATAATGTCTATTTTATGCCTCATTAAATAATTGATCAAAAAAGGAATTTTGTT
Organism: Rutpela maculata; assembly: GCA_936432065.2. Taxonomy (NCBI): domain Eukaryota; kingdom Metazoa; phylum Arthropoda; class Insecta; order Coleoptera; family Cerambycidae; genus Rutpela; species Rutpela maculata. The sequence continues at coordinate 21,081 of CAKZFB020000137.1, forward strand.
ACCTATACCATTGGCGTTCCAGGAAGATATTTTCAGTTTAGAAAGCATCGGCGGGCAGACTTTGAAAGAAGGCCGTCACCACCTGAAACTTATCAAAAGCATTGGTGCAGCTCTTGAGTTGTTCATTTAATTCGGTCATCCGAACCAGCAATTGATCGATATTTACCAAGGAGGCCATAATATCAGTTTGTTCTTTTAGAAATCTTAATTTATTCATGTCGGAGCCCGTCGAATTGGTCGGTTGGCTTCGTTGACTGGGAGAGGGTTGTGACGGTCTCTCGGAGATTGTGGAAGGGAGGGAAGGTCTCTGTAGGGGAGGTTGTGCTTGTCTTTGGGTCCAGGCGTTGATCTTGGGTATTGGTGCCGCCATATATCTCATCTCTGAAGGGGGTGGAATTCTAATTGTTTGCAAGCTGATACGATCCATTTTTTGTCTGTACACCCTGCAATTGATGCTGTTAGCGGGGTGAGGTCCTAAACAATTAACGCATTTTGCTGGGTCTTCTCTGCTTTTTGGGCAGTCTTTAGTGAAGTGCCTGTCGGCACATTTTACCGGAGGTTGACGCTTACATCATGTAGTTAGCGTGTAACTTATAAAATGATCCAGCTATCATACTTTAACGTACTGAGTAAAATTTTTATGTACCTTTTATACTTGTTTTCTGCAAAAGGGCCCCGCTTTCAAACTAGCAAATACGCATACGTTTTTAACTAGATATTACACTATTTGTTGTCAAAATATTAGCTTTGCTAAAATGACGTAGGTCTGGCGGCTCTGGGATCTCACTCTATAACTATTATAGTTTGGGTGTAAATGTTGTTTCATAGTTTTTCAACTCAGGTCCTACTTCATTGAATTAACTTTTAGTAGAAGTGGACCACTATCTCATTTTGTGATTATTAATCAAGATTGCCGCTGTGATATAATGCTTAGGTGCACGGTGTATTAAATAGGTGGTCCGACTTACGGCACTTTCCTATTATAATAATGGCTTCATAAGTGCATGGTTTCTATTTACTTCAGTAGATGGCGCGAGCAATAAGGTCCTACAATTACCTGAGCATGTGCATCGTATAACTAACATAACCTTAAATTTTGAGGTTTTTTCGTTTATTCTCATTTTTAATGTTTATATAGGCATTTTTAGTTTGGAGCCATACTGGCTCCAAGCAAATATTTAAAAATTCACGCAAATAATTTTTCAATATTGTTGATTGATAAAAATAGACTGCTAATTATAGGTTAGATTCATAACCTGCAGAAAGTGTCCTATTTTATTGTGACAAACTATTTAAAACTTCATACATATTACGTTGAATTTGATTTTGGTTGAAAGTACAGGAACCAGGCAGAAATTTTAATCATAGCTACGTAATGTAAATCTTAAGAAATATATATTTTTGAGGTTAGCTGTGGCGACACGTGCAATGCTGCATGTAGTGTTGCATATATTCTTTCAATGTTTTAATTTAGCTTCTTAATGTCAGATGTCACTGGACTCTTGTTTCACTAAACAAAAAACAAAAGGCCAGGAATGTCTGCAACACTGTATGCACGTATGCACAGAACCTGTAAAATTATCCATCTATGCGTAAGTAATGAGAGAACTTATTGATCCTGCCATCTATTACATTATGTACAAAGTAAGCACTTATGAAGCCACTGTGAGGCCTGTGAGGGTTGTCGTCGCATCACCTATTTAATACACCCTGCTTAGGTGACACTGTTATTTGTTGACATTTGTCAATGAATATCTTTAGAAAAATGTTGACCCTAGAGCAGCGCATTTACTTGATCAAGTGTTATGGTATTGGAGAAGTGTCCTATAAATACGCGATAGAAGTTTTCCACAGGAAGATTCCAGATGTACAAGTTTCTGTAAATGCTTTAAGAAATATGGTTCGTAAATTCGATGTTTATGGTAATGTTAAAGATGTGAAAAAAACAAAAAAAAAGACATGATGAAAATGATCCTACAACGATTTTAGTGTTAGAATCAGTTCGCAATAATCCTCGACTTCCTTCGAGAGCAAGAGCGAGTCAGGTGGGTGGTGTGTCTAAGAGTCACGTACACAATATTCTGTCGGCAAATAAATTTCACGCATTCAAACCAACCTTTATCCATAAACTTCAAGATGATGATTCATATCGACTTGAATTCTCTTTACTAATGGGTGAACGCAATAATGGAAAGATGTAATTTTCACCATCATATAATATTCAGTGACGAATCTACATTTACAACAAATGGGATAACCTCCAGTCAAAATTGTCGCTTTTGGGCAAAACAAAATCCACACTTCAGGATTCATACAAACAGCCAAAAATTTGAGAAAGTCAACGTATGGCGTGCGTTAACGTTCAGTAAAGTAATTGGTCCATTTTTTTTTGGAAGGAAGGCTTAATACAAATTATTATTTAGAAATTCTTAGTGAATACTTTTTGCCACAAATGGATAAAGTAAGTTTGGAATTTAGAAGAAATATGATATTCCAACAGGACGGCTGCCCAGCGCATAGTGCAATGATTGTCATCGATTGGCTAAATTTCCCTGAAAAATGGATTGGGCGCCGTGGACAGATTAACTGGCCGGCGCGGTCTCCGGACCTCACCGCAATGGATTATTTTCTGTGGGGGTATCTTAAGCCAAAAGTGTATGCAATTGACATGCAAGATAATATTGAGATTTTAAAAAACAGAATCACTGATGCCATTGCTACAGTGACACCAGATATTCTTCACAATGTTTATAACGAATTTCGAAAAAGGATGGAGAAATGCGTTGACGTAGGAAGGTTACATGGTGAGTAAGGACGTTACTGTTTGTTATTTATCTCACTGTATAAATACTTAAGTTAAATAAATACTTGATTGTTTATTTTCTCACATTTAATTTAAAAAAAATTTGTTCTGTCTATTTTTAATATCAAATAACTTAGTAACAATAACTCCTATGAAAGAAATTTTTTTTTTTTAATTCCAAAAAGTTTGATTTTAAAATTTTTTATTTTGAAAATCCAAATTTTTATAATTTTTGGGCGCCCTATACAACAAAATCAAATTTTCTCAACGTGAATCGTATTTATATAACAAGCAAAAGAAATTATGAAGAAGTTTTTTACGAAAAATTGAAAATAACCATTTTTATCAGTATAGTTAAGTCCATCCGTGGACACGCTGTATATATATTTCAGTTTTTCTATTTCATCTTTTGATAAATATTAATTTTTGTAAAGTATAATTTATTTACGCACTGTTTCGACATAATACAGCGGAAAATTTTCGGAAAATCCTTTTGCGTTTCAGATCCATTAATTTTGAATTATTGTTTTCGAATACCTCCCAGCAAACACAAGTACCTCTCTGATACATAAACCAGAGTCACATCTAGGTACCGCGTCACACTTGGGAATTACATTGCGACTCACATATCTGCATTTGAGATAGCTCAAACAGTTCCAAATGTCCAAATTGGAAACATCGCACTGTGAATTAAAAATTAACTCACATTGGCATCACATGAAAGTTTATATGCTAAATTTCGTTTGTTGTTAGATGTAAGTCACAACAGCATCATTTTGTGAGATAATAAGAGACTCGCAGTACTGACATTGCGACCTACATTTTTTATATATTCGACATCAATTGAACTCTCATGCGTGTTAACTATGTCGTCTCTCCTTTCGGATGGAAGAAAAATAAAAAATATAATTATATTGTAGTTCCATATGTATATTATTTACATTAACATATCTAATATTGTTTACCTACGGTCACTACTGTAAATAGTTAAAAACACACTACCTGCCATCTATGTAAGTTGAATTTTAAATATTGTAAACAAAACGCACTGTAAACAAATCGCACGGTAAACAAAACGCACAGGACACGCAATTATAGGTGGCTTATATCGCTGACGCGGGGTTTAAAAGAACAAATGCGCCTACTTAATTTTCAAACGCTGTCAAAACTGACATAATATTTGTTGAAAAATATTGTTGACTAGTAAACTAAATTCAGTTTTTACTAAATAACTAAATAAATATGATCGTAGGTAAAGTATAGTACATAATTCGAGTTGTAAGGCAATTACGCACTCATGGAAATACGCACTCTCCGCTACGCGGCATCGTGCGTAACTTTTCCATTCGTGCGTAATATGCTTCTTACATCACTCATTACGTAATATACTATTACCGCACTCCAGTTTACTCTCATAAGGGATGCCTGCAAATTATAATGTTTATTAAATTATTAAAATTCATTTTTACTTACCTTTTTACTAGTTGCGGTCGGTAGGGATTGAACCTGCATAGCTCCGTTGTCTCGATTACAGTTCTGGCGCCCATACCCACTGAGCTATCTAGGTGTCCGTTATTTTGGATGCTAAAAGTGGTATAGTAATGTGTGGGAAATGTATTTAATGAGATTATGAGGAATAATAAGTCGTTTATTATGTGAAATTGAATATCTAATAGGACTTTTGACAAACAACCTTATTTAAAATATGTGTATTAATCGTTCAAGTCCTTTTTTCTATTTTCTATTTGTATTCCCAAACCAAAATTTTTCCTGTTAGCATTTATATTTATTTATAATTATAGTGGAGTCAAATTAGGATTTTAATGTGAATTGTCTGGTCAGGACAGTTTTTCTGTTTTTAGCATGTTCAGGGGATCAACTTAAGTTCACATCTCAGTTTTGCAGTTTCTGCGAGGTCGGCGTATTATTTATTTAAAGAATTTAATTTTTTAGACCGTTTTCCATGGGTTTTCTTTGAATATCTCGAAATCCATAAGTCCTCTGGAAAACAATAAAAAGAAGGAAAACGTTCTTTTTGAGTTGTACAATAAAAGTACATAAACTATCATTCATTCCAATTGTTATTATTATTTAAAAAAAATTGAACATTGCAAAATTATGCATATTTAAACCAATCACTGTTATTTCAAAAATAATGGATAATATTTAATGAAATTTTATAGCTCTCATAAAGTACAGTCAAATCGAAATGATTACTAAAAGAGCTCAAATATACAATTGTTGATAAAATTTTGCACCCTTGTGAAATCCTGCCATCAAAAACCAAGAAATGTGTACGATGGCTCAAATTGTAGCATTTTATAAGTACTTTAAGATCACGGAGAAAAACATTTTTTCAAAATTTAAACCCGTTTTATTGCAGTTGTTTATAGTTTTCGAAATTATAAAGTTAGTAGTTATAAGTAGTTATAAACAAATTCAAGTAACTCTGATTTTTTTATGAAATCAAAAACGATAAACGAGTAATGAGAGTGAGATACGTTAGTTTTTGCGTTTAGGTCACTTAAAAATAAACAAATCGATATTTATTCTTGAAATTTGGGCTGGTTATTCTCCAATGCTTATTTGAAGACAATCCAAAGCTACAATTATTAAAATAACATCGAATAAAGCGGCTTTGAGAACATAATGCACATTTTCAATTTTTTATATTTTTTTAATTTTTGCCACGGAAATGGCAACCTAACTTGAACAACTACCCTTATGTTCATGTATACAGCTTTGTAAAATTTTTAATATTACTGATACAATAAAAAAAATATATTTCGCGAGCAGGATTTGAACTCGAGACGTCCGCTCCCTGAATAGAAAGTGCCTTACCCACTGAGCTATCTGGCGACTAAAGTCCAATTTGTAAGAACATGATATAACATTTAAACATATTTGGTGATTTTTAGATCTCTAACAAAATCACTAAAGACCCCACTTTCGGGACTCTATACAGTATCTTTTAACAATTGTAACTTAAGATTATTTTCATGTAGCAGAGACAAAATAATAGACATTGGAGAATTAACCAGTCCAAATTTCAATAAGAAATATCGATTTGTTTATTTATAAGTGACCTAAACGTAAAAACTAACGTATCTCAGCTCCAAAAATGCAAGTAGAGCATTAATTTTTTTTTAAAGTTGGCTTTTTTAATCATACTTTCATTACTCCTTTACCGTTTTTTAATTTGTAATTGCAATTGCTCTTTGTGATCTACTCTGAAGCCATTAGTTTCTTGAAATGGTGTCTCTTTAGCTTCACACATGTAAATCACATTATTCCTTTGGTAGAAGCATAATGAGAGTTATTTTGAATAGGCAAATGCGAGTTACATTTTTATCCCTCACGTGACGCTTTTGCGCTATTCATGTGAGTTAAATAATAATTTTAAATGATGCCAATAAAATTATATAATGCGATGTCATTGGGTGATACATTTATTCAATTGGCATCTCTTTGACTTAACAAATGTAAATCAAAATGTGTTAGACAATGGGCATTAATGCGATGTCTCAGAGAGGTCTGTGTTTGCTGGGCTAATTACAATATTAAGTATTGCTCGAATGTAATGAAGTCTTACAATAATTTTTTACTCAGAAAATATTAGATATGCTCACTCAGTACATGTTACAAAAAGAAGAAAACAAACTATTAATATATATGGCTTACTCGGAACACGTGCGTATGTTTAGATAAGCACACATAACTGCTGAATAGATATTAGTAAAATCTTAAGCTGAAATATTAAAAAGTTATTTAGTCATAAGAATAACCTGTACCCGAACAGAACTAAATAAAACATCTTCTGGCTTCTATTTAAATATTTCTATTATTTCGTTTAACCCTATTTCCTATATAGATCTAATAGGTTAAGGGCCCAGTTACTAAAAAAAAAGGAGCAATAAAATAATAATAATAAAAATCGCGTGTGCGAGTGTGCGTCTTAATTAAATAAATATTAACTGAAAAATTAGTGGTTAGTGAAAATGGAAGTTAACAAAAATAGACGCAATATTAGACAATTTAATGGTGAGCGATACAGCATTTGGAAATTCCGTTTAAGAGCCTTACTGGCAGAAGAAGATGCATTGAAAGTGCTTGACGAAGATCCTCCAGCAGATCCCAATGACCACTGGAACAAACTGGAGCGGTTAGCTAAGAGTACTATTATAGAATACCTTAGTGACATTATGATAGGTATTGTAACAGAAGAAGCAACTGCTCGCAATATTATTAACAAGCTGGATTCAATCTATGACAGGAAAAGTCTAGCAACTCAGTTATCAGTTCAAAAGACTTTATTAAGTTTGAAGTTTAAGGGTGATAAATCGTTAGTAAACCATTTCCTCATATTTGACGAATTGATGATCGAACTTTTAGCAGCCGGAGGAAATCTAACTGAAATGTCAAAGATAGCCCACCTACTTCTCACCCTACCAGTATCCTATGATGGCATTGTAACCGCTATCCATACATTGACAGACGAAAATTTAAGTCTAGCATTTGTTAAAACTAAATTACTAGACTATGAAACAAAATTAAAGAATGAGAGCGGTGATACAAGTAGTAAAGTGTTACATGCTGAAACCAATCAAATAAAAAATTTCTCATCTTTCAAGAGGAACAGATATCACAACCAAAAGGGTGCTAATCAAACAAACAGGAGATATTCAAATCAAGGTCATCGAAAACCAATTGACAATTTTCATTCCACCATAAAATGTAAACATTGTGGTAGAAGAAATCACAAAACCAAAGACTGCTATTATTTTAAGAAGTCTTTTCAAAGGACTGAAGAACCAAGTCGTCAACGGACCCTGCAAACAGTTCAGCTAAAATCAAATAGTGAAAAGGGCTTTGCCTTCATGGTAGGAAATAAAGCTCTGCAAACACGTGATTCAGTGAATGAAATAACATTTATACTAGACTCTGGTGCTACAGATCATATGGTGAATCAAGAAAATGTTTTTACAGAATACAGACAGTTGGACAGTCCATTGGCAATCTCTGTTGCAAAAATTGGTGTCTCAATCATGGCAACTCTGACAGGAGCATCAATGTTATTACTGATCAAGGAATTATAGAGAGTGTTCTATATGCTGCAGACATACCATACAACCTACTGTCAGTACGTCGCATCCAGGAAGCTGGTATGACTCTTATCTTTGAAGAAAATGGTGGCGTGAGTATAAGAAAGGGTAACAAAACAATTATACGAGGTAAGCCCCAAAATAATTTAATTACAATTGACCTAAAAATTTTTAAACCCTTAAAAAGTGAGGCGAATATACTTTCTAAAGCACCATTAAAAGAGTATAAACTTTGGCATGATCGGTTAGGTCACATAAGTAAACAAAAATTTTTACAGTTAAAAAACATTAAATTTTTGGACGACAAAAACTGTTTAAATAATATTCATCCTGCTCAAGATATTTGTGAAACTTGTATTTACGGAAAACAAGCGCGTTTGCCGTTTTCCAAAGCCAAAGATAAATCATATATTAAAAGACCGTTATTTATTATCCATTCAGACGTGTGTGGCCCAATAAATCCACCCACTATTGACAATAAAAATTATTTTATAACATTTATTGACGAATATACTCATTATACAGTTACTTATTTATTATCATATAAATCTGAAGCTTTTAAAGTTTTTCAAGATTTTGTAGCGAAAAGTGAAGCACACTTTAATTCAAAAATTGTAAACTTATATTGCGATAATGGAAGAGAATATCTTTCTAATGAGTTTGCAAATTTCTGTTCTGAAAGGGGCATCACTTATCACTTAACCGTACCATATACACCGCAACAAAATTCAGTAGCGGAACGTATGAATCGGTCAATTACAGAAAAGGCCAGAGCAATGGTACATGGAGCTGAATTAGATAAAAGTTTATGGGGTGAGGCAGTACTTACAGCCACATATTTAATAAATCTAACACCTACTAAAGCACTTAAACAAAATAAAACTCCGTTTGAACTGTGGCATAATAAAAAGCCCAGAATAACTCATTTGAGAATTTTCGGTTCTACTGCATATATTCATAATAAAGTCAGAAAAGACAAATTTGATAAAAAATCAAATAAAGGCATATTTGTTGGGTATCACCCAAATGGTTACAAAATATTAGATATTGAAACTAATAAATTTATTACAGCACGTGATGTAATTTTTGACGAAATTAATTTTAAAACATCAAGACCTATACTTGATGAAGGAGTTACAACATCAAGATTGAAACTTGATGAAGGCGTTCCGCCTGAAAACTCCATTGCAAATAAAATGCCTAAAACTACTTCAGAAGTAGTTAATATCCCAATAGAGCCTATAGAAAATGACATAGATAAATCTGTTACCAAAACAGATAACGAACACTGTAAACCTTCGAAAACCGAAAATAAATTACAAAAAGTAGAACAAAGACGGAGTGAACGGATTAAAAATCTTCCTACCGTTTCATATAACGAAGAAGGAGATATAAATAATTACATTTTGTGTGCACAATCACTTATTTGTACAATTCCTCAATCATATAGCGAAATAAAAAATAGAGATGATAAAATTCAGTGGGAGCAAGCAATAAATGAAGAAATAAATTCTCTAATAATAAACAATACATGGACTTTAGTTGATCGACCTTTTAATAAAAACATAGTAGACTGTAAATGGATATTTGCTATTAAAAATGATGCTTATGGAAACATAAATAAATATAAAGCACGATTAGTAGCGCGGGGATTTAGTCAACAGTATTTACTAGACTTCAATGAAACGTTTGCTCCGGTAGCTCGTATTTCTACATTTAGATTTCTTATAATTTTTGCCAATCAATATAAATTACTATTACATCACATGGATGTTAAAACTGCTTTCCTTAATGGCATTTTAAAAGAGGAAATTTATATGCGAGTACCGGATGGAATTGAAAATAAACAAAATCAAGTCTGTAAGTTAAATAAATCCTTGTATGGCTTAAAACAGAGTGCGAGATGTTGGTTCGAACGTTTTGACAAAGTGTTAAAACAGCATAATTTTAAAAACTCTTTAGTGGATCGTTGTTTATATATCTTAGACCGAGGCCACTTGAATAAAAATATTTATGTTATCTTATATGTAGACGATCTCTTAATCGTTACAGCTGATAAAAATACAATGACAAGTTTTAAAGAATATTTAAAGAATGAATTTAAAATGGAAGATATGCATGAAATAAAACTATTTCTAGGTATTAGAATAAACAGAAATAAAGATGAAATTACATTAGATCAAAGTTTATATTTGAAAACAGTATTGAATAAGTTTAATATGAATAACTGTAAAGCTGTTAATACACCGTTGCCTAGTAAATTAAATTATACCGATTTAAATTCGGACGAAAACATTAATGCACCATGTCGAAATTTAATCGGCAGCTTAATGTATGTTATGTTATGTACACGGCCAGATTTATGTGCATCAGTTAATTTACTAAGTAGATATCAAAATAAAAATAACAAAGAGTTAAGGCAATGTCTCAAACGCATTTTGAGATATATAAAAGGCTCGATTGAACTTAAATTGGTATATAAACGAAGTAACTTCAATCATATCTTGGTGGGTTACGTAGACTCTGATTGGGGCAATAATGAAACAGACCGTAGAAGTACAACGGGATATATTTTCAAACTGTTCGAAAATTCCACAGTATGTTGGAATACAAAAAGGCAAAATTCTGTTGCAGCTTCATCAACTGAAGCTGAGGTACATGGCACTGTTTGAAGGTGTACGTGAAGCTTTATGGCTTAAATCTCTTTTAAGAGATATCAATATTATCATCAATGAGCCTATTATTATATATGAAGATAACAATGGTTGTATTGCAATAGCTAACAACCCAGTATTTCACAAGCGCTCAAAACATATTGATATCAAATATCACTTCACAAGAGAGCATATTGAACAAAAGAAAGTAATTTTACAATATATTTCCACAGGTAACCAATTGGCAGATGCATTTACCAAGCCATTACCATTCCCAAGATTCAGCGATCTTCGATTGAAAATGGGCTTGGAGGAAGCTAATAATAGGAACATAAATAATAGTGAATGATTTCTTTGGCCTGATTGGGTTTTTGGGGGTTTTCCCAGTCCAAGCAACAAATGTTGGGCCAATTTTTTTTTTGTTTGATTACTTCCCCATACTTATAAGTCAAATTATATTTTATTTATATTTTATAATACAAGCTATTTTTTTTTCTTTATGAGTGGGAGTATTAGATATGCTCACTCAGTACATGTTACAAAAAGAAGAAAACAAACTATTAATGTATATGGCTTACTCGGAACACGTGCGTATGTTTAGATAAGCACACATAACTGCTGAATAGATATTAGTAAAATCTTAAGCTTAAATATTAAAAAGTTATTTAGTCATAAGAATAACCTGTACCCGAACAGAACTAAATAAAACATCTTCTGGCTTCTATTTAAATATTTCTATTATTTCGTTTAGCCCTATTTCCTATATATATCTAATAGAAAAGCTCACTCTGGGACGGAAAATTCAATTTTCCAGACAGATGTACCAACTAAAATGTACGGCATGGTAATAAAAATTATTATATAAAATAGTATTAAAATAATCAAACTTTATGTGGTATCAAATCACCACCCTTAATAGAGGTCTAGGAAGGGGGGTCGATCTCGCGTTTGCCACCCCATGGTCCAACTGATTTGTACGGCATGGCATAAAAGTTCATCTTTGTTAATATAACAATCGAATTTCATAAAAGCCGTACGGTATCGTATCACCTTAGTACATAGAGGTCACTTTTCGGAAAACTAAAATTATTCCTGTACTTGTGTCCCATTATTTTTGTATGGCATTCTCTTTTTAAGAGTCACAGATATAAATACAGTCCAAATAAACGTAAGCCATTTGAAAAAATGCAACCCCCGTGGGTTACGATTTTCACTTTTCTGCGGCTTTCCCATGTCCCACCTAAAATGTACGGCATAAGGCTCAAAGTGATTTATTTCTGTAGGACTGCAAAAATTATACCTTTTCAAGTGGTATCATATGACCCCCTAAAAATTTAGCATGGGCTTGTGGTCTATTATCTATTAAATCAATATTAATATATTTATCCACGAAATTTAATTTTCTGAGGTTTACTATACAAGTTACAAAGTTATAAGTGCAAGATGTGCAGTCGAGCGAATTTTTATTATTCTGATTTTGCTGCCCCTAAAAATCTGCCGCTTTACGCACGTGCGTAATTGGCGTAGGTATAGGGTAATCCAGCACTGGTCCTCCTTATTAAACACCGTAATAGTTATAGAAACTAGTTTAAAATAGTTGCTGCGGGATCATTTTGTGTCCAGATTTCAATTAACAACACAGCCCCACAAAAAAAAAAGTTCAGACCAGCGAACCAGGCCCATGTATCCCTATGTATTTTCGGTCGCTGAATCCGAATCCGAGGTCAAAAAAATTCGTACACCCCCAAAATCTTGAGCTAGAGCCAAAAAACACCCCTGGACTGGGGTAAAAAGAATATTAAGCTACGAGAATAGTTGTTACATCCTAATCTATCGAATTATACAAATTAAGGTTAAACAGCAGCGTACATACAACAGATATGAAACACACCCCCAGGGAGGGGTGAGAAATCGATCGAAAATATCAATGAGTACTGAAAAAGCTCGAAATGTCTAAATTTTGTTAAAGTGATAACAAACTTCATCAGGTCTAACGTAATCTTCATAAACTGCCCCTATAGGGTTGAGAACAACCACCTTCAAGTTTAAAGGACACGAGAAAAACAAGAAAAAACGTAAAATCCAACAGGATTTCGTCTTATAACGTCTTATTGTTTTTATCGTGTCCTTTAAACTTAAGGGTGGTTGTTCTCAACCCTATAGGGGTAGTTTATGAAGATTACGTCGTTCCTTTTTACCCCCTATGTAAGATTTATCCATAAAAATTTACAGTGACTTCTATAAAAATTCGAAACACCTGCGTTGTGTAGAAGCGAGACTATGTTCGACGCTGTGCTTGAAAACCACCCCCACGGGGTTGCGAAATGCCATCCCTACATCCGTAGGATGCTGGAAAAACAGAGAGAAACTAACCGGATTTACATTTTTATGCTATGATTAGCAAAAATCGTGATGCACACTTCCAGTCTCCTACGGATATAGGGGTGGCATCTCGCAACCTCATGGGGGTGGTTTTCAAGCACAGCGCCGAACATAGTCTAGTTTCTTCTCACTTCCACACAACGTAGGTGTTTCGAATTTTTATAGAAGTCACTGTAACTTTTTATAGATAAATCTTAAATAGGGGGTAGTTTTCACACCATCTGAGGGTTGACACTGTAGGGCGTTGATGGTACGTAAGTTTCTAGTTCTATTTTAGAGTACTATGCAAAATAGAAATCCTGTCGGATTTTACATTTTCTCTTATTTTGTGTCCTTTAAACTTAAGGGTGGTTGTTCTCAACCCTATACGGGCAGTTTATGAAGATTACGTCGGATCTGATGCACTTTAACAAAACTTAGACCTTTCGAGCTTTTTCAACAGTCACTGCTGTTTTGGATCGATTTTTTTATAAATGGGGGCTAGTTTTCACCCCTCACTGGGGGTGTGTTTCATATCTATTGTATGTACGCTGCTGTTTAACTTTAATTTGTATAATTCGATAGATTAGGATGTAACAACTATTCTCGTAGCTTAATATTCTTTTTACCCCAGTCCAGAGGTGTTTTTTGGCTCTATCTCAAGATTTTGGGGGTGTACGAATTTTTTTGACCTCGGATTCGGATTCAGCGACCGAAAATACATGGGTCTGGTTCGCTGGTCTGAACTTTTTTTTTTTTGTGGGGCTGTGCAATCTATGTTCTGGCTTTAATTTAGGTAATGTCATATTTTGAAAATTGAACAGTTCAGATCTTAATTCTGAAAAATTCATAAAACTGGAAGAAATTGGATTATTAATTGAAATCGATTCACAAAATGATCCTGCAACAACTATTTTAAACCAGTTTTTATAAAAAAAACTGTTGGCCTTTTTTTGTGTTTTGATCATGCAGGGTGAATACCTTCTGGAAAACAGGGAAAACTTGGAAAAATCAGGGAATTAGATTTTAATTCTGAAATCAGGGAAAAGTCAGGGAATTTAAATTCATAAAAGAAGTTGCGGAAAATTAAAACTACTTACATCAAAATATAAATTTCTACAGAGCCAAGAGCCACCTACTATCTTGCTTCCCGCCCTAACCATCATGTGGACGTAGTTTGAATTTGCGTAAACTGTTATTATTTATATAAAAAGTGGCTCGTATGGTTTTGTTCATAACAAGTAGTAACCCTACTTGAGTTTGTTTTTTGATTGTTTATTTTTAAACAAAATATACTTTTTAAAAGATTTTTGTATAGGAAAGTTCGTTTGTTATAGAGTGCGCGTCAAAAATCTTCTTTTGAGTGGGTTATTTTTGAGCAACCAAAGGAGGAGGATCTATAAGGCCGGTTTTCGGCCTAATTTATTTTTGAACAAAAACTGAAAAACATGTTTTTATTATTTACTATCAATATCGAATCGATTCCACCCCAAACGAAACTTTCCCCCACCCTCCCTTTTTACACCCTGTCACCCCCTCCTCCTTCCCCATCACCGCCCAGGTGAGTGCGGGAAAGTTTAGTCTGTGGTGGAATCGATTCAGTATTGATAGTAAATAATAAAAACATGTTCAGTTTTTTTGTTCAAAATAAATTATGCCGAAAACCGGGCCTTATGGTGGTTTATTCAAGGGTAAAAAAAATTTCTTTTCAGCTGTTAGTGTAAAAATGGAGCATCGGCGCCATCTTGAAGGTGAGCTTGAAGATTATTTTTTAAGTGGTACAATAGGTTGAGTGACCTTTATTCATAAGGTTGTTTCCTTAAAATTTCAAAATATTAATATATTCATCTAATTTAAAATGTAGACCTAATATAATTTTGTTTGGGAATTTTAACTAAAACTTTTTATGCAAACTGTATTTAGGAAAAGTAACTAACAAATTTATTTGTAATTTTTACTGTTATCTTGATTTTCAATTTCTTTTTAAACTTACATAATTCACACATAATGTGTTTTATTTCTTGAAAATAAAATTATTTTATTAAATGGCCAAAGTAAGCACTCCCAACTTCATGACCAAATAGTCTATTTTCAGTTTCGCCTACATTCTTCCACTATTCCTTGACGTAAATCAGTCAGGAATTCTAGTTCATTCTTATATACATTTGGCTTAAGATAGCCTTAAAGAACAAAGTCGAGGGGCGTTATCTTGTGAGCGGAGGGGCCACGACAATTGCCTCTTCCCTTTCAAGAATATTATTTTTCGTTCCAAATTGGTGTGGGCAGTAAATAAATCTAGTTAAACACTGTCACTGTTTTAGTTAAAATTTTCAAAATGACATTTTTATATTCGGTCGACATTTTAAATTGGGTGAATATTATATTTTGACATTTTAGAGCCATAGTCTAGATCAAACACCCTTTCGAATCAAGTCATTGTGTCATTTAAAAAAAATCTTTAAGATGGCGACGAGGCACCATTTTTAACAGTATCGTAGCCGTATTCTCCTAAAACGAAAGTATTTTTACCCTTAAATAAACCCCCTAAATTTGGTTGCTCAAATATAACCCGTTCAAAAATTGAAAGGGGAGGATTTTTGACACGCACTGGATAATCCGGTAAAGACTTGTTTTTTCAGTTGTATAAAAATAATAATAAATTTTTTTTATTGATGATATAATACCTATATGTTTATTATTTGACAAGCAACAGAAAAATCTTCTGGGATTTTGAATGAGAAATCTTGGAAAACCTGGAAAGGTCAAGGAATTTTCAAATTGTGAGTTAGTATACACCCTGATCATGGAACCTTATCAGAAAAAAAAATAATAACGGAACAAAAAAATATTTTGGTTGAATTTGCTTTTGGCAAATGTCATCATAGAATAATAGCCCTTATTAATACCGCACTTTTCTAAATTCACCGGTGGGCGCATCGGTGGATAAAATACGAAGCTAATTGGTTGTTTTTCAAAAGGGCCAATCATATAATGTTATTGCTTACCGGTGCGACCTACCGGTGAATTTAGAAATCTGCCCATACTAAACATCGCGCCGAGGAATTCCTGAAATATGAAATGAAAATCTATTCTATGCTCCACCTTCAAAAAACACTAGCTCCGTTAAGCATGGGCGGATCCAGGAGCTCCCTAAGGGGGGGGGCACTTGCACAAATTGACAAATATTGAAAAGTACCAGATAAAAAACCCAAGTAGCATAAATAATTTATTTCATAGTAGTTTATACAACCTTTATAAAATTACTTTGCTACTTGAGAATGGTGTAAAAAAACATATGCCGGGTCACTTCAACAAAGCGGCGCTAGTCTAGGAAATAGCGTGTAAATTCGACGACGAGTGGTTACCGTCTGCCAGTCGGTAATCGAAGAGACCATATAAATACAATTTTTTTTTCTCTCTGGAACTTTTTGGTATAGTGGGGGGATAGGGAGGGGGGGGGGGCAATTACGCTGGCAAACGAAACTTCCGAGCGGCGTGCGCGCTAACCGGAAAAAGAAACTAAAAATGTTTTTTCTTTTTCCGGTTAATAATTGGGGTATGTGAAGTACATATACTAACTACCTATGCGGACAGATATCGATAATCATTCGATTTAAAAATAAATGCCCCCCCCTTCCTACCCCCCCACCATACCAAAAAGTTCCAGAGAGAAAAAACTTTTGTACTTATATGGTCTCTTCGATTACCGACTGGCAGACGGTAACAACTCGTCGTCGAATTTGCACGCTATTTCCTAGGCTACGCCGCACACAGGGGTATTTAAACGATTTACGCGGTCATAAGTCAATTTTTCAAAATGGAATAGCGTAAAAAGCAAACGGCTAGTTGGGATAGGAGACTAGTCCGAGAATAATACCCGACCCCTTCCACTTTTCTGCCGTGCACTCCGCTTATACAGGGTAAGTCGGATTGCGATCGTCTTGATTGGTGTATGTGTCTGTTTTCGACGTTTGTATGAATTCATAAATTTTAACAGTGAATATTTTTAATTCTACTTTTATCTCGGAAGTGATAGTGATGGGTTTTGATATGGCAGGTAAAGATGCACTAACTATAATATAATTTCGATTATTTTTATAATTTTAAGGTTAAGTTTTAGTATTTGTTATACTTCCAAGTTAGATCCAGCTGTACTCTTTAATGCAGTCGAAAGTTTGAAGTTTTTGGCAGTGACTAATCAAAAAATTAGCCGCGGAAAAGCGCGGATAAGTGCTATTAGGGTACTTTCTTATTAGGGTAAATTCATTAAAAAAAAATTGTATATAAAGTCTTATGCATTTTAAAAGAATATATTTTTGTTTTAGGTTCACAAGGTCCCTTGGGAGTAAGATGTGTGACCCGAAAACACTTGTTCGAACGTGAATATGAAAATATTTTGTCTGACGAATGTTAGCATTTTTTTGTTACTTTTTTACATTAAATACGCCTAAATCAAACACTAAGAGCTTTGTTTTATTCAGTAATATTGTTTAGAACAGATAAAGACCAAGAAATATTTTTGGCCGCGTAGATCATTCAAATACCCGTATGTGGCGCCGCCGAACCGGACATTTCAGATTTTCGCACAGCACAAGGAAGGCCCAAGGGGGGGGGGGGGGCAATTGCACCGATTGCTCCCCCCTTGGATCCGCGCCTGCCGTTAAGATGCATTTTTCAAACACTGTATTATTTCTATATATACAATGTATATTCTACAGGGTATTGGATAAAAAACGATTTATTATGTCTACTATTAATTTATTTAAGGTACAATAGACTAGAAATAGATTACACACATTTTTAGCAATCACCATTGTCATGATTGTATAAAAATATTATTAATTGTTAATATACACTTAAAACTACTTGAGGGACGGAGTAGAGATATGGCGCCCTGTTACTTATCAGTATGTGGGGCTGGATAAGTACACTTAAAAGTTTACATTAAAATTTAGAACTACATTTAAAAGGCCAAACAGACGGTATAAAATTAAAACTTAAATGAAAATAGAAATGAATCATTGTTTTTCAATAAATTTCATTTACATCAACTAAGAGAATGTTAATTCTTGATAAAAAATTATTTTTAATATTTAAAAAATATTTATCTAAAAAACTTAGCATGCTATGAAATATACACAATTTTTTACGCATTTCTTAAAAACTAAAAAAACAATTTTTAGATAGGTACTAAAAAATTGAGCCTCGCAGAATCAAACTAATTATTTTTCAAAAAGTTTATTCTTTTAGTTCGTAATATTCAAAAGTCATGTCTTCATAAATTCCATCTTCAGTTATTGCTTCGGCTTCGGTCAAATTTAAACCTAGAGCGTTGGGATTTATGTCCGTGATGAAAAAGTCACTACCCAAACCACATTCGTTTACGATTTCTTGCTTCGAGACGGGAGGAGACAGAAAATCTGAAGAAATATGAAAATGAGTTGTTGGATAATGATGAAAGGATATTTATATTTTAGAACTAATACAATCGTTAATAAAATAATGACAAGTCCTCGCTATATATTACACTGGCCGACAAAAAAGAATGTTCTGTCTTTACACTCAAACATATCATTTCCTATGTATTTTGATGCGCTGAAACCAAATTTGGGGAAAAAAAATTTCTACCGCGTCAATTTTTCTCTCCACCCGGCACACCCATATAACCCCCATAAATTCTTATAGAGGGTATTTTTTGAAAAAAATTTTTAAATTATTTTTTATGATTTTTGTATGGATTTTTTTGTATCGTTGATCATGAATCTGAAGTCAAGAATAACTTTCGATTTAATGGCGGCTGTCAACAAGCTGTCAAATTTCACCAAAATGTAAAAAGTTGATATTAATTGCATATTCATAAGTATTTTAGGTCGCTAAATACAAATCCGAAGTCAGAAATGAATTATGACTTAATGACAGCTGTCAAAAAACTGTCAAATTTTACTAAAATGTAAAAAATTGATATTAAATGCATATTCTTAAGTTTTTGAGGTCGCTGAATACAAATCCTAAGTCAATAATGAATTTTGAATTAATGACAGCGTTAGCAAACTGTCAAGTAAATTAACAAAATTATGTTAAGCTTGGCTTAATATCAGCATATACTAAACTTTGTCTTTTTTGGAAACTTTGACAGTTTGCTAACGGTGTCATTAATTCAAAATTCATTTTTGACTTAGGATTTGTATTCAGCGACCTCAAAAACTTAAGAATGTGCATTTAATATCAATTTTTTACATTTTGGTAAAATTTGACAGTTTTTTGACAGCTGTCATTAAGTCATAATTCATTTCTGACTTCGGATTTGTATTTAGCGACCTAAAATACTTATGAATATACAATTAGTATCAACTTTTTACATTATGGTGAAATTTGACAGCTTGTTGACAGCTGCCATTAAATCGAAATTTATTCTTGACTTCAGATTCATGATCAACGACACAAAGAATCCCTACAAAAATCATAAAAAATAATTTAGAAAATTTTTTCAAAAAATATCCTCTATAAGAATTTATGGGGGTTACATGGGGGTGGGGAGAAAAATTGACACGGTAGAAAAATTTTTTTTTGCCAAATTTGGTTTCAGCGCATCAAAATACATAGGAAATGATATGTTTGATTGTAAAGACAACATTTTTTTGTCGGCCAGTGTTATCTAAAAACCATTTTAAAAAATCAAAGTAATTGTCTGTTACTTTGTGATATTCCATTATAACAAATAACGAACAGAACATTTTTTAATTTGCGATTACTCTTTAGTAGTTGCTGGATTACATTCTCAAGCACTGTAAATATACAAATTACATTGCCGGGTATTAATACATTGCAAGGAATTGTGTTAAGTAGTAATGATTAAACAGTAAAGGGTGATAAAGTGGAATCTCCCATATTCTAATTGGTTTCCTTAATGACAATTTTTTTAAGGCCTCTTCGCCCAGCTGGAATTTAGCCATACTATTCTACCACTCAACCAGGACACACACAAACACACACACAGACAGAACCTTGAGACATTGCCATCACTGTCATCAGCCGCAGCTGAGATTTGAAGACAGGAGGACATGCTGCAGCTAGCCGTGTTGTCGTACTCAATACCGATCTACCTCTTCGGTGGCAGAGTACTAGATAGATACAAAACGGCGTATATTGCGTGCACAACCGCAAAAAATAAAAACCGGTTCTACTGCCATAATCAAAACTGAGGTATTTTCTATTGCTAGAATGAACCAGAGGGATTTAAACAAAAATGAGTAGTTAATATTATTTTAAGGTGAAAAACATAATAAAGGCACTTATATTGAAAAAAATTCACAGATTTCGCAATCCTTGCAACCATCGGAGACATTGGAAATGATAACACTATATTATGAAACATAATAATATTTTATCTTCTGACCTGTCAAAATTACTTAATTATAGACATCATTTTCAGTGTCAAAATGTGCCAGAAGATAAAATTTTGTATGAAATTTGGATCATAAACAATCATTATGGTACACACCATGTTATCAGACTCGGCTAGCGCCTCGCCTGAAAATATTCACGGCTAGTACCAAAATGATTGTCATTCTGATCCTTATAATATTAGAATCCCAGTATTACTTCATCTGACCTCGACCCTTTCGTGTCGGCGGCCTTGGATAAAACTCATAACTCTGGCCCCATATAAAAAAATGCCGAGCACCGGAAACTCGGAAAAGGCGTGGTTTTTCGGTTTAGGGGTAGTTGTTGGAGGGTAGGTCGTAAAATATTGTTACCATCGTGTTCCCCGCCCTCGATAACGGGGGGTACATGTCTTGCGGTCCGGTAGCAGAACTTTTGAGGTAAAAGCTTTACCTCAAGGGACTAAATGCTTCATTTACGAGTTATATTGCAAATAAAGAGAAAAATGGCAAAAAATGAAAGATTTTCGAACTTCAAAGTGTGTTGCCCCACCTGTCACGCATGCGGATAGTTGGCATATGTTTGTGGATATCCCAAACTATACTTTAAAAAAATAAAATTGCGGGTAAAACATTTCGTGAAATGATCATTCTTCCATCTATTCCGGCTGACGTAGTTGTATTACCTGTGGTGTGTTATAATGCGGGAAGTTCAGGAATTTATCCGAGCATCAATGACAATAATATAAGCCCTATAATGAAATAAGCACGACTGCTTCACAAAATAAAATAATTTATACCAATTATACTTTTAATCACTGTTCATTTTCTAATAAATAAATGATTAACAATTCTTCTCATTCATTCAATTATCGTGCTGAATTACTCTACTTTTTTTCGAATAAAGCTGCATGTTTGAGTGAAATCTATTTTTTTACTCATCGATATGCTTGGTTGAGAGCCAAGGAAGACTTGACTCTCATCCTGATGTCTTGGGTTCGATTCCCACCATGGCATTCGATTTTTTTCTGAAAGAGTAATTAATCCTAATGTACTCGGATACCAAATGTGTGTCCCTTATCTCTCCCATATAAAGTCAGTTCAGACCTCTGAGGATAAAGGGGGTTGTATTACCTGTGGTGTTTAACATGAATTTGGCAGATAAAACAACAATTCCTGCAAATTCGTCATTTTATCACATCATTCGATTTGTTAAATTGACAAAAAATGTACCTAAATTTTTGTTAAAACTGCAATTTTATGCGAATAAAAAGAAGCATTCGTGCAATTACAATCAAATAATTCTAGCTGTACATACACTCTCATTTATTACAGATAACCTGAGTAACCTACATCTAATTTCTATATCTAAATAGATACATTTAACATACCTAGTGTATCTATTGGCGGAGCAAAACAGAATTAGAAACATGTTAGTATTGTGCATGGGTGGCACAGGTTTCCAACCACACCTCTCTTCTAGGATAATCATTGAATGAAATAGGTTTGTCTATTTAGTCACAAAAATAACACTACATAAATTGTCAGTGTTTTTCATAAAGACACCCAAATATTATCTTCTTCAATTTTCATTCATCAATATACTCTGTATTAGTTGTATAGTTGTATAACGTACAAGGTGGACCAAATTAGTAAGGATTTGAAGTTTTCTCTAAAACTATGGCAGATAGACAAAAACCAATATAGGTGTCCTGAGCTCGATTTTCGAGAAACAAACAATGTGTGCAAACCGCGACCGTTTATCTTTTTCGACTACCGAGCTACAGAACTTTTGGAACTTTTTGGAAAATTGGCATTTTGGGATGACCTCTATATCTCAATTACCAAGTGTCGAATCGAAAATCGAGTAACACTTTCCTGAGGCACTTTTTTGAGTAGAATCCGTTGCTGATAAGCAGAAAATTATGCATGCCTCAGTCTTCGAGATATAGACATAACTTGTGTGTTTTTTTAATGGAACACCCTGTAAAACATTATTTCATTATTCGATTATAATTTAAATTAGCTATCCAGCTATGGTTAATTTTCGAAAAATTTAATATATTTGCGAGGAGGCCATGGAAAACTATTAACAACGACATTTCTTTTAATATAAAATAATTTTGCCAAAAATAGGAAAAAACTAAACAACAATAAATGTTCGAATCGTCTTCCATTGACATCTGTGCATTTTTGACACCCCCTCACAGCATTTGCTGCATTTCCAATAATGAAACGAAACGAAACGCAGCTAATGTTTTGTTTTCTAATTCTTCTATGTTATTAGAATGTTCTCTATATATAATATTTTTTAAATAACCCCAAAGCCAAAAGTCGGCAGGTGTTATATCGGGAGATCTAGCTGGTCACAAAATAGGAACATTATTTCCTAAAAATTAAACAATATTTAAACTACTTTGCTGTTTATTAATGGCCAGTTAGCTAAATTAATTGTTAATTATCAATTTAGTTAACTTAGCTAATTAGACGTTGATAAACTAGTCCTGAGTGATATATACAGTGTGTTTTCACTTCTCGTGAAGACACCCCTGTATCTTTTTTATTTGTGGCCGAATTCATTTCAAATTTTTATCAGCAATACAACTCCATAAGATCACTTTACTCGACACACAAATTCTGCCTATATCTAAAACGCCGGCCTACTGCGATAAAAAGAAAATCGCTATTTTCGATAAATCATAGTAGGCTTAGAGATAGACGAAAATTTTGTTAATAAAAGTTGTTCGGAATCACTTGATATGCCCCCCTGTAGATTTTGTGAAAATCGGAATATTAAAAAAAAAAATTGTTTCACTTCTCATGAAGACACCCTTGTATCTTTTTTATTTGTGGCCGAATTCATTTCAAATTTTCATCAGCTATAGAACTCCATGAGATGATTCCAACTTTTTACAGCAATACACAATTATTATGGAAATTATTTATTATTTTATTACACGTGTATGCCAAATTTCAGCTCGATTGTATAACGGAAGGTGGGTAAATTTGATTCATTCATACATAATACATACTTACATACAGATTTCCAAGTATTATAAGACGATTGAAAAAAAAATAAAATGATATTACATTTAAGTTGATGTGTAATAATAAAGTGTCCCTTTTATCGTTT
Organism: Rutpela maculata; assembly: GCA_936432065.2. Classification (NCBI taxonomy): domain Eukaryota; kingdom Metazoa; phylum Arthropoda; class Insecta; order Coleoptera; family Cerambycidae; genus Rutpela; species Rutpela maculata. The sequence continues at coordinate 44,516 of CAKZFB020000137.1, forward strand.
TATTGAATGCCGATTTTTGTTCACAACTTTCATTTGTTGGAAAAAGTTCTCTTTAGGTGTTAGATAAAATCGCCCTATGGAGTTGTATGGCTGATAAAAATTTGAAATGAATTCGGCCACAAATAGAAAAGATACAGGGTGTCTTAACGAGAAGTGAAACAAAAATTTTTTTTGAAAATATTCCAATTTTCACAAAATTTTACAGGGGGCATATCAAGTGATTCCGAACAACTTTTATTAACAAAATTTTTGTCTATCTCTAAGCCTACTATGATTTCTCGAAAATTGCTATTTTCTTTTTATCGCAGTAGACCGGCGTTTTAAATCTAGGCGGTATTTATGTATTGAATAAAGTCGTCTTATGGAGTTGTATGGCTGATAAAAATTTGAAATGAATTCCGTCAAAAATAAAAAAGATACAGGGGCATTTATGTATTGAATAAAGTCGTCTTATGGAGTTGTATGGCTGATAAAAATTTGAAATGAATTCGGTCACAAATAAAAAAGATACAGAGGTGTCTTCACGAGAAGTGAAACAATTTTTTTTATATATATTCCGATTTTCACAAAATTTTACAGGGGGACATATCAAGTGATTCTGAACAACTTTTATTAACAAAATTTTTATCTATCTCTAAGTCTACTGTGATTTCTCGAAAATTGCTATTTTCTTTTTATCGCAGTAGGCCGGCGTCTTAGATCTAGGCGGCATTTATGTGTTGAATAAAGTCGTCTTATGGAGTTGTATGGCTGATATGAATTTGAAATGAATTCGGCCACAAATAAAAAAGATACACGAGAAGTGAAACACACTGTAGATACCTATCCAATCCTCCCCAAATTGAGTATTTAAATAATTTCGTGTTTCATTCGACGTATGACCTGGGCTGCCAACGTGTTCGTAAATTAATCTTTGACATTGTCTTACAGGCATATTGTCTACAAAAGGCTCTATTTCTTGTCGTAGAATGTTATGAAAATTTTCGGTATTCAATTTACCGTGAAAAAAATTAGGACATATTATTTGGTATCCAATAAAACCACACCATACAACAAATCCAAATCGTCCTTGACGATTAACTTAATAGTTAATCGTCAAGGACGGTTACGTGCGGATTTTCATGAGCTCAATGGTGGTTATTATGCCGATTAAAAATTCCGCCACTGCTTATATGGGCCTCGTCTGTAATATATATTTGAATATATACCGGGTGCCACAGGCTAGTGGCTCCCCCTTATATTTCCTTTATTTTTTAACTTATCCATTTGAAATAAACTACCTGTAAAAATGGATTTTTTGACATAAAAACGGTATGAGACCATTTCCGATTTACCCGGAAATGACCGCAACTTTCGATTTTTAAATAGAGCATCCTGTATATTTTTACATATTTGGATTCAAGACAACATTCTGAGTAAACCATGAGATTTTCGCGAATATTTGAGTCGATGTTCAGTTTTTAAAGCATTTTTAAGACATTCGTCTAGAGTGCTTTGGAATACTAAAATTTGTTCTACACTAGGTAAAATCCAAGGGAAAAATATATTTTTTCGTTTAATTTCATTAATAACTACTTACGCAAAATTGAACAAATCACTTTTTTATTTTGAAAAAAAAATGGGAGGTGGTGGCTTATAATGTTCAATAAATTATAAATTTTTTTCTGAATTTATTGATACCCATTTCAAATCTATGCTATTAGGGGAGTCAATAGAGGCTGAAAATATGCATTATTTCGGAATAATTACGGGAAGCTTTGATTTTCCTAAAACCTTTTGATATAACTTTTACACAGCTTAAAGTAAAAAGTTATAAACATATAATCGTGAGGAAATTGTTTATTAATTATTTAAACAAAAAAAAACTTTTTTTAACAAAATTATTATAAGTTGAAAAATTTTAAAGTAATTTAATGCAAATTGACATATAAGGGGGTTTTCGAGGTCGCTGAAACAGATTATGATGTCAAGAAATCGTAATTCAAATTGGCTGATCCGACTTCTATCAAGCAATAAAATAATTCAATACACTATTCAATTATAAACACAATTTAAATTTTCACATGAAAACTTAAAAAGAAGCTGAGAAAAGTGATATTGTACATAGCATTACAAGATGATCTGTGAAAAAGTGCTCAAAATAATTTTAAAATGCTCTGCGGGCACACACACAGCGCAGCATGTGGGGCAGGTGATACGTACTGCTTACCGCGAAGATGTTGTTTTACTTCAATCTCTTTCTATTATTCAACCATTATAATTTGACTCATAGCCCTGTACTAAGTGAATATTTTTAATATGTTTTCGATATTTTAAACAGGATAAAAATTGTAGAAACAATCAGCATTAAGTCGATTTACCGAAAAAACTTGAGTTTTTCAATATTTCGTGAAAAGTATGGGTTTATATATATTCCAAAATTTTTTCTTCATCAGATTTACTTATTTTGAGGTCCTTCTATAAACATATGCTGCACAGGTAGGCTAAATAAATTTTTTTATAAAAGTTATTAACGTTTATTTTACCCATAATTTCACGAATTTTACAGCAAAAAAAATTGTTTTTATTTTCGAAAAAAAGGGAGTTAATTTAATTTTTAACGTAAATCCCCTTGAAGCATCTTAAATTACACATTTCAAGCTTTAAAAATCGCACCTACAAAGATCTAATAACGCGATTTAAATCAGAGAAATAGGTGGTTAAAATTAGTTATATATATAAAAGTTTATCATCTCAAAATTTTGAAATTTTGGAAGTGTACATCTTCAAAAATAAATTTTTGAGATTTTTTTCACCCACCGGATCTTTTTATACATTACTTCAAGAGTAAAATGTGAAAGACCCAAGTTTTTATCTTTATATTTTTAGAAATGGTAGATAGAGGAGCGAAAAAGAGGTAAAATTGTGTCGTTTTTTTTTCATGAGCTTAGAACAAGATCAGACACGGTGGGTATTACCAACAACATCATTTTACACATAAAAACACAAAATACGACATTTTTTAGTGGTCACAGATATTCTTATTTAAAAAAAGTGTAAAATTTAATTTTTTTTTAAATCATGTTTTTTTGTACATCCATTGCCATATCTCAAAAATTAATTGAGCTATCGACGTGAACTTTTTTTTGTTATAAAACACACACACTTAAGCGCTTCTCTCTATTCATAGGATTGCTAATAAAAAAAAATGTGAACATGCCAAAAACGTAGATGACCCTGAAAGTTTAGAGAAATCGCATCAAATTTTCACTAAGCGAGGAACTTTTTTGTTTTTGAAAATTTTGTGTAACATGCTGTGAAGAAAATGAAGTCAATAGACTACAAAAGTTTTTAGAAAAAAAATATTTTCATTATTAGCAATAGTTTGCTAGTTACGAATTTTTTAGTATGGAGGAATTGTCGAAGCGTACGCGCTCCGTACTTAAGAATAATAATGATTATGTATTGTGTGTAACGGAACTTTTCATTATTTTTTTTTATGTTTAGGACTGTTTTATCACGTTTTAGGATCTGAAAGGAGAACTTATTTTTTCCAGTGACACATTAAGGACTAAGGTTGAAGGCAAAAAGGAATTAAATATCTTAAATGGATTGGGATCTCGGAAACGGTGAAAAATAATATTATAATAAAATGGAAAAAATGTTGCGCAACTAGGGGGCTAATAAAATCCCATAAACAGAAGTTTAGGAAAAGTAATAATTTTGGAGTGTTTTGATAAAAAGTAAACTATCGAGTTTTCCTTTTTTGCGTTATTATTGGAGCTAAATAAAAAAGACAGTTTCTTAAAGCACGTGGCAATCTTAATATTTGTATCCGACATTTCCTGTGTCAGAGTCCCTATCCGAAACTCCCATGCATTGCATTTTTACCCTAGATCCACACAATAACACAGGTCGACAAAAAAAAAATTCTGCTCCAAGGACTAAACCTATCATGCCTTAAGTATTTTTGTGTGCTGAATCCGAATTTTCCACTAAGATTTCGAGCAAATGTCAAACATTGTCAAAAAATCGTCTTTTGACGATAAAAACCGGGATTTACTCGAAATCTACGCGGTAAAAAAAATTTTAAATTGAAAATTCGGATTCAGCACATTAAAATACATAAGGAATGATAAGTTTAGTCCTTGGAACAGAACTTTTTTTCTTGTAAATCTGTGGCACAGGTGCACTTTGTACACAGGTCTACAAAAAAAGAAATTCTGTTCCAATGACTAAATCTATCATTCCTTATGTATTTTTATATGCTGAATCCGAATTTTCAATTAAAAAAATTTTTACCGCGTAGATTTCGAGTAAATCCCGGTTTTTATCGTCAAAATGCGGTTTTTTGACAATAAAAACCGGAATTTACTCGAAATCTACGCGGTAGAACATTTTTTTAATTGGAAATTCGGATTCAGCATACAAAAATACTTAAGGCATGATATGTTTAGTCCTTGGAGCAGAATTTTTTTTTTTTGTAGACCTGTGAATTGAGTGAACGTGTTATTTTCGCCTAAATTTGGTAACAAAAAAGAAAAAAACATCCTAAATTAAGTCTTTTTTAACTTCCTAATTATAGTCTCTAAACTCTGTTTCCATGGCTTGTGCACAAGTTTATCGTTTTCCTCTATTACTACGCCACATAAAATTCACTCCATTTTACGATGATCCTTAGATTGCTTATTTATCTTAAATATTTTTTAAGTAGATAATCCACGCACAATTCGCACAATGACCATACGTTCTACAATATAATACAAGTGGTAATAAGAGAAAGAATATCTTTACACATTTTACTTCCACATTCAGTGGAAGTATAGTATGGACAAAAATATTTTTGAAAATTTTTATTGTCCAAATAGGCTTAGAATGTCATGAAACGTCGAGATTTTAAGTTTGAGCAAAAAAAAAAATCTGTCTGTCGGTCTGTCTGTAACTTTTTTGGGCGCACGATTACTCTGGAACCGTTTAAGATATTGACTTGAAATTTGGTACACGTACCATGTATTTTAACGAGATCTGGAACTAGATTATTCCGTTAAAGGGTTGGGGGTAAATGGAGGTAAATAGGCAAATCAAGCAAGTAAGAGTCCATAAAACTGGTATTTAGTATATATAAGAGAAGCTAAGCTCTCAAAATTTTTTTTTGGCATTAACCACCCTCATTGCCAACTCCCATCCCATTATTCAAGGGGGCGAAAAAAATAAAATTGTCATTTAGTGTATGTACAAGAACCAAAGGCTGCAATTTTTTTTTTTACTTTATCCACCACTACTACCACCCCCCTTCCACCAGCGTCAGCTTCACTACCGATGTGGCATATCGTTTTATAGGTTTTTGGGGTAGACGATTTCAAATATTATATTATTAAAGTTCCATAAAAAATGATTTCCACATTCAAATTTTTTTCGTTCTGAGAAACTTGGATAGAAGATCTGTGGAAGTAGTGATTCCTTGGGCAGCGGTTTTATAATTTGACCTTCGACGAAAACGAATAACGTTGTTAATACACCGCCCTGAGACTAGTTAGTTTTAGTGGACGCGGGCGTATTAATACTCAATTTCTGCAATTCGCGCCCTCTAAAAAAATCACTGTACCTAAACTATAAAAGACAATAAAAATTATGCTATCAAAAAAGTTTGTAGCTTAGTGAAAATTTGACAGCGTATTTTCTGAACTTTCAAGGTTATCTAAGTTTTTAACAAACTTAAAAATGTTTTAGTTAACAATACTATACACAGATAGAAGCGCTTAAGGGTGTGTTTTATAAAAAAAAAGTTCATGTGGATAGCTCCATTCGTTTTTGAGTTATGGCATTAGATGTTCAAAAAAACATGACTAAAAAAAAAAAAAAATTCACACCTTTTTAAAAATAACTATGTCCGTGACCACTAAAAAATGTCGTATTTCATGATTTCTA
>CAKZFB020000138.1:0-41785 GCA_936432065.2 Rutpela maculata
GGTTTGAAGAAATTAGGATGGGTTTGATGAAATTAGGATGGGTTTGATGAATCCGAACGAAAATTTATGAGGTTTGAAAATTTATCTGAGGTTTGAGCAAATTAGCATGGGTTTGAAGAAATTAGGATGGGTTTGATGAAACCGAACGAAAATTTATGTGGTTTGAAAATTTATGTGAGGTTTGAGCAATTTAGCATGGGTTTGAAGAAATTAGGATGGGTTTGATGAAACCGAACGAAAATTTATGTGAGGTTTGAAAATTTATGTGAGGTTTGACATATTTAGCATGGGTTTGACGAAATTATAATGGGTTTGATGAAACCGAACGAAAATTTATGTGGTTTGAAAATTTACCTGAGGTTTGAGCAATTTAGCATGGGTTTGAAGAAATTAGGATGGGTTTGATGAAATTAGGATGGGTTTGATGAATCCGAACGAAAATTTATGAGGTTTGAAAATTTATGTGAGGTTTGAGCAATTTAGCATGGGTTTGAAGAAATTAGGATGGGTTTGATGAATCCGAACGAAAATTTATGAGGTTTGAAAATTTATCTGAGGTTTGAGCAAATTAGCATGGGTTTGAAGAAATTAGGATGGGTTTGATGAAACCGAACGAAAATTTATGTGGTTTGAAAATTTATGTGAGGTTTGAGCAATTTAGCATGGGTTTGAAGAAATTAGGATGGGTTTGATGAAACCGAACGAAAATTTATGTGGTTTGAAAATTTATGTGAGGTTTGACATATTTAGCATGGGTTTGACGAAATTAGGATGGGTTTGATGAAACCGAACGAAAATTTATGTGGTTTGAAAATTTACCTGAGGTTTGAGCAATTTAGCATGGGTTTGAAGAAATTAGGATGGGTTTGATGAAATTAGGATGGGTTTGATGAATCCGAACGAAAATTTATGAGGTTTGAAAATTTATCTGAGGTTTGAGCAAATTAGCATGGGTTTGAAGAAATTAGGATGGGTTTGATGAAACCGAACGAAAATTTATGTGGTTTGAAAATTTATGTGAGGTTTGAGCAATTTAGCATGGGTTTGAAGAAATTAGGATGGGTTTGATGAAACCGAACGAAAATTTATGTGGTTTGAAAATTTACCTGAGGTTTGAGCAATTTAGCATGGGTTTGAAGAAATTAGGATGGGTTTGATGAAATTAGGATGGGTTTGATGAATCCGAACGAAAATTTATGAGGTTTGAAAATTTATGTGAGGTTTGAGCAATTTAGCATGGGTTTGAAGAAATTAGGATGGGTTTGATGAAACCGAACGAAAATTTATGTGGTTTGAAGATTTACCTGAGGTTTGAGCAATTTAGCATGGGTTTGAAGAAATTAGGATGGGTTTGATGAAATTAGGATGGGTTTGATGAATCCGAACGAAAATTTATGAGGTTTGAAAATTTATGTGAGGTTTGAGCAATTTAGCATGGGTTTGAAGAAATTAGGATGGGTTTGATGAATCCGAACGAAAATTTATGAGGTTTGAAAATTTATCTGAGGTTTGAGCAAATTAGCATGGGTTTGAAGAAATTAGGATGGGTTTGATGAAACCGAACGAAAATTTATGTGGTTTGAAAATTTATGTGAGGTTTGCGCAATTTAGCATGGGTTTGAAGAAATTAGGATGGGTTTGATGAAACCGAACGAAAATTTATGTGGTTTGAAAATTTATGTGAGGTTTGACATATTTAGCATGGGTTTGACGAAATTAGGATGGGTTTGATGAAACCGAACGAAAATTTATGTGGTTTGAAAATTTACCTGAGGTTTGAGCAATTTAGCATGGGTTTGAAGAAATTAGGATGGGTTTGATGAAATTAGGATGGGTTTGATGAATCCGAACGAAAATTTATGAGGTTTGAAAATTTATCTGAGGTTTGAGCAAATTAGCATGGGTTTGAAGAAATTAGGATGGGTTTGATGAAACCGAACGAAAATTTATGTGAGGTTTGAAAATTTATGTGAGGTTTGACATATTTAGCATGGGTTTGACGAAATTAGGATGGGTTTGATGAAACCGAACGAAAATTTATGTGAGGTTTGAAAATTTATGTGAGGTTTGACATATTTAGCATGGGTTTGACGAAATTAGGATGGGTTTGATGAAACCGAACGAAAATTTATGTGGTTTGAAAATTTACCTGAGGTTTGAGCAATTTAGCATGGGTTTGAAGAAATTAGGATGGGTTTGATGAAATTAGGATGGGTTTGATGAATCCGAACAAAAATTTATGAGGTTTGAAAATTTATCTGAGGTTTGAGCAAATTAGCATGGGTTTGAAGAAATTAGGATGGGTTTGATGAAAACGAACGAAAATTTATGTGGTTTGAAAATTTACCTGAGGTTTGAGCAATTTAGCATGGGTTTGAAGAAATTAGGATGGGTTTGATGAAATTAGGATGGGTTTGATGAAACCGAACGAAAATTTATGTGGTTTGAAAATTTATGTGAGGTTTGAGCAATTTAGCATGGGTTTGAAGAAATTAGGATGGGTTTGATGAAACCGAACGAAAATTTATGTGAGGTTTGAAAATTTATGTGAGGTTTGACATATTTAGCATGGGTTTGACGAAATTAGGATGGGTTTGATGAAACCGAACGAAAATTTATGTGGTTTGAAAATTTACCTGAGGTTTGAGCAATTTAGCATGGGTTTGAAGAAATTAGGATGGGTTTGATGAAATTAGGATGGGTTTGATGAAACCGAACGAAAATTTATGTGGTTTGAAAATTTATGTGAGGTTTGAGCAATTTAGCATGGGTTTGAAGAAATTAGGATGGGTTTGATGAAACCGAACGAAAATTTATGTGAGGTTTGAAAATTTATGTGAGGTTTGACATATTTAGCATGGGTTTGACGAAATTAGGATGGGTTTGATGAAACCGAACGAAAATTTATGTGGTTTGAAAATTTACCTGAGGTTTGAGCAATTTAGCATGGGTTTGAAGAAATTAGGATGGGTTTGATGAAATTAGGATGGGTTTGATGAATCCGAACGAAAATTTATGAGGTTTGAAAATTTATGTGAGGTTTGAGCAATTTAGCATGGGTTTGAAGAAATTAGGATGGGTTTGATGAATCCGAACGAAAATTTATGAGGTTTGAAAATTTATCTGAGGTTTGAGCAAATTAGCATGGGTTTGAAGAAATTAGGATGGGTTTGATGAAATTAGGATGGGTTTGATGAAACCGAACGAAAATTTATGTGGTTTGAAAATTTATGTGAGGTTTGAGCAATTTAGCATGGGTTTGAAGAAATTAGGATGGGTTTGATGAAACCGAACGAAAATTTATGTGAGGTTTGAAAATTTATGTGAGGTTTGACATATTTAGCATGGGTTTGACGAAATTAGGATGGGTTTGATGAAACCGAACGAAAATTTATGTGGTTTGAAAATTTACCTGAGGTTTGAGCAATTTAGCATGGGTTTGAAGAAATTAGGATGGGTTTGATGAAATTAGGATGGGTTTGATGAATCCGAACGAAAATTTATGAGGTTTGAAAATTTATGTGAGGTTTGAGCAATTTAGCATGGGTTTGAAGAAATTAGGATGGGTTTGATGAATCCGAACGAAAATTTATGAGGTTTGAAAATTTATCTGAGGTTTGAGCAAATTAGCATGGGTTTGAAGAAATTAGGATGGGTTTGATGAAACCGAACGAAAATTTATGTGGTTTGAAAATTTATGTGAGGTTTGAGCAATTTAGCATGGGTTTGAAGAAATTAGGATGGGTTTGATGAAACCGAACGAAAATTTATGTGGTTTGAAAATTTACCTGAGGTTTGAGCAATTTAGCATGGGTTTGAAGAAATTAGGATGGGTTTGATGAAATTAGGATGGGTTTGATGAATCCGAACGAAAATTTATGAGGTTTGAAAATTTATCTGAGGTTTGAGCAAATTAGCATGGGTTTGAAGAAATTAGGATGGGTTTGATGAAACCGAACGAAAATTTATGTGGTTTGAAAATTTACCTGAGGTTTGAGCAATTTAGCATGGGTTTGAAGAAATTAGGATGGGTTTGATGAAATTAGGATGGGTTTGATGAAACCGAACGAAAATTTATGTGGTTTGAAAATTTATGTGAGGTTTGAGCAATTTAGCATGGGTTTGAAGAAATTAGGATGGGTTTGATGAAACCGAACGAAAATTTATGTGAGGTTTGAAAATTTATGTGAGGTTTGACATATTTAGCATGGGTTTGACGAAATTAGGATGGGTTTGATGAAACCGAACGAAAATTTATGTGAGGTTTGAAAATTTATGTGAGGTTTGACATATTTAGCATGGGTTTGACGAAATTAGGATGGGTTTGATGAAACCGAACGAAAATTTATGTGGTTTGAAAATTTACCTGAGGTTTGAGCAATTTAGCATGGGTTTGAAGAAATTAGGATGGGTTTGATGAAATTAGGATGGGTTTGATGAAACCGAACGAAAATTTGTGGTTTGAAAATTTATGTGAGGTTTGAGCAATTTAGCATGGGTTTGAAGAAATTAGGATGGGTTTGATGAAACCGAACGAAAATTTATGTGAGGTTTGAAAATTTATGTGAGGTTTGACATATTTAGCATGGGTTTGACGAAATTAGGATGGGTTTGATGAAACCGAACGAAAATTTATGTGGTTTGAAAATTTACCTGAGGTTTGAGCAATTTAGCATGGGTTTGAAGAAATTAGGATGGGTTTGATGAAATTAGGATGGGTTTGATGAATCCGAACGAAAATTTATGAGGTTTGAAAATTTATGTGAGGTTTGAGCAATTTAGCATGGGTTTGAAGAAATTAGGATGGGTTTGATGAATCCGAACGAAAATTTATGAGGTTTGAAAATTTATCTGAGGTTTGAGCAAATTAGCATGGGTTTGAAGAAATTAGGATGGGTTTGATGAAACCGAACGAAAATTTATGTGGTTTGAAAATTTATGTGAGGTTTGAGCAATTTAGCATGGGTTTGAAGAAATTAGGATGGGTTTGATGAAACCGAACGAAAATTTATGTGGTTTGAAAATTTACCTGAGGTTTGAGCAATTTAGCATGGGTTTGAAGAAATTAGGATGGGTTTGATGAAATTAGGATGGGTTTGATGAATCCGAACGAAAATTTATGAGGTTTGAAAATTTATCTGAGGTTTGAGCAAATTAGCATGGGTTTGAAGAAATTAGGATGGGTTTGATGAAACCGAACGAAAATTTATGTGGTTTGAAAATTTACCTGAGGTTTGAGCAATTTAGCATGGGTTTGAAGAAATTAGGATGGGTTTGATGAAATTAGGATGGGTTTGATGAAACCGAACGAAAATTTATGTGGTTTGAAAATTTATGTGAGGTTTGAGCAATTTAGCATGGGTTTGAAGAAATTAGGATGGGTTTGATGAAACCGAACGAAAATTTATGTGAGGTTTGAAAATTTATGTGAGGTTTGACATATTTAGCATGGGTTTGACGAAATTAGGATGGGTTTGATGAAACCGAACGAAAATTTATGTGAGGTTTGAAAATTTATGTGAGGTTTGACATATTTAGCATGGGTTTGACGAAATTAGGATGGGTTTGATGAAACCGAACGAAAATTTATGTGGTTTGAAAATTTACCTGAGGTTTGAGCAATTTAGCATGGGTTTGAAGAAATTAGGATGGGTTTGATGAAATTAGGATGGGTTTGATGAAACCGAACGAAAATTTATGTGGTTTGAAAATTTATGTGAGGTTTGAGCAATTTAGCATGGGTTTGAAGAAATTAGGATGGGTTTGATGAAACCGAACGAAAATTTATGTGGTTTGAAAATTTACCTGAGGTTTGAGCAATTTAGCATGGGTTTGAAGAAATTAGGATGGGTTTGATGAAATTAGGATGGGTTTGATGAAACCGAACGAAAATTTATGTGGTTTGAAAATTTATGTGAGGTTTGAGCAATTTAGCATGGGTTTGAAGAAATTAGGATGGGTTTGATGAAACCGAACGAAAATTTATGTGAGGTTTGAAAATTTATGTGAGGTTTGACATATTTAGCATGGGTTTGAAGAAATTAGGATGGGTTTGATGAAACCGAACGAAAATTTATGTGGTTTGAAAATTTATGTGAGGTTTGAGCAATTTAGCATGGGTTTGAAGAAATTAGGATGGGTTTGATGAAATTAGGATGGGTTTGATGAATCCGAACGAAAATTTATGAGGTTTGAAAATTTATCTGAGGTTTGAGCAAATTAGCATGGGTTTGAAGAAATTAGGATGGGTTTGATGAAACCGAACGAAAATTTATGTGGTTTGAAAATTTATGTGAGGTTTGAGCAATTTAGCATGGGTTTGAAGAAATTAGGATGGGTTTGATGAAACCGAACGAAAATTTATGTGGTTTGAAAATTTACCTGAGGTTTGAGCAATTTAGCATGGGTTTGAAGAAATTAGGATGGGTTTGATGAAATTAGGATGGGTTTGATGAAACCGAACGAAAATTTATGTGGTTTGAAAATTTATGTGAGGTTTGAGCAATTTAGCATGGGTTTGAAGAAATTAGGATGGGTTTGATGAAACCGAACGAAAATTTATGTGAGGTTTGAAAATTTATGTGAGGTTTGACATATTTAGCATGGGTTTGACGAAATTAGGATGGGTTTGATGAAACCGAACGAAAATTTATGTGGTTTGAAAATTTACCTGAGGTTTGAGCAATTTAGCATGGGTTTGAAGAAATTAGGATGGGTTTGATGAAATTAGGATGGGTTTGATGAATCCGAACGAAAATTTATGAGGTTTGAAAATTTATGTGAGGTTTGAGCAATTTAGCATGGGTTTGAAGAAATTAGGATGGGTTTGATGAATCCGAACGAAAATTTATGAGGTTTGAAAATTTATCTGAGGTTTGAGCAAATTAGCATGGGTTTGAAGAAATTAGGATGGGTTTGATGAAACCGAACGAAAATTTATGTGGTTTGAAAATTTATGTGAGGTTTGAGCAATTTAGCATGGGTTTGAAGAAATTAGGATGGGTTTGATGAAACCGAACGAAAATTTATGTGGTTTGAAAATTTATGTGAGGTTTGACATATTTAGCATGGGTTTGACGAAATTAGGATGGGTTTGATGAAACCGAACGAAAATTTATGTGGTTTGAAAATTTACCTGAGGTTTGAGCAATTTAGCATGGGTTTGAAGAAATTAGGATGGGTTTGATGAAATTAGGATGGGTTTGATGAATCCGAACGAAAATTTATGAGGTTTGAAAATTTATCTGAGGTTTGAGCAAATTAGCATGGGTTTGAAGAATTTAGGATGGGTTTGATGAAACCGAACGAAAATTTATGTGAGGTTTGAAAATTTATGTGAGGTTTGACATATTTAGCATGGGTTTGACGAAATTAGGATGGGTTTGATGAAACCGAACGAAAATTTATGTGAGGTTTGAAAATTTATGTGAGGTTTGACATATTTAGCATGGGTTTGACGAAATTAGGATGGGTTTGATGAAACCGAACGAAAATTTATGTGGTTTGAAAATTTACCTGAGGTTTGAGCAATTTAGCATGGGTTTGAAGAAATTAGGATGGGTTTGATGAAATTAGGATGGGTTTGATGAATCCGAACGAAAATTTATGAGGTTTGAAAATTTATCTGAGGTTTGAGCAAATTAGCATGGGTTTGAAGAAATTAGGATGGGTTTGATGAAACCGAACGAAAATTTATGTGGTTTGAAAATTTACCTGAGGTTTGAGCAATTTAGCATGGGTTTGAAGAAATTAGGATGGGTTTGATGAAATTAGGATGGGTTTGATGAATCCGAACGAAAATTTATGAGGTTTGAAAATTTATCTGAGGTTTGAGCAAATTAGCATGGGTTTGAAGAAATTAGGATGGGTTTGATGAAACCGAACGAAAATTTATGTGGTTTGAAAATTTATGTGAGGTTTGAGCAATTTAGCATGGGTTTGAAGAAATTAGGATGGGTTTGATGAAACCGAACGAAAATTTATGTGGTTTGAAAATTTACCTGAGGTTTGAGCAATTTAGCATGGGTTTGAAGAAATTAGGATGGGTTTGATGAAATTAGGATGGGTTTGATGAATCCGAACGAAAATTTATGAGGTTTGAAAATTTATCTGAGGTTTGAGCAAATTAGCATGGGTTTGAAGAAATTAGGATGGGTTTGATGAAACCGAACGAAAATTTATGTGGTTTGAAAATTTACCTGAGGTTTGAGCAATTTAGCATGGGTTTGAAGAAATTAGGATGGGTTTGATGAAATTAGGATGGGTTTGATGAATCCGAACGAAAATTTATGAGGTTTGAAAATTTATCTGAGGTTTGAGCAAATTAGCATGGGTTTGAAGAAATTAGGATGGGTTTGATGAAACCGAACGAAAATTTATGTGGTTTGAAAATTTATGTGAGGTTTGAGCAATTTAGCATGGGTTTGAAGAAATTAGGATGGGTTTGATGAAACCGAACGAAAATTTATGTGGTTTGAAAATTTACCTGAGGTTTGAGCAATTTAGCATGGGTTTGAAGAAATTAGGATGGGTTTGATGAAATTAGGATGGGTTTGATGAATCCGAACGAAAATTTATGAGGTTTGAAAATTTATCTGAGGTTTGAGCAAATTAGCATGGGTTTGAAGAAATTAGGATGGGTTTGATGAAACCGAACGAAAATTTATGTGGTTTGAAAATTTATGTGAGGTTTGAGCAATTTAGCATGGGTTTGAAGAAATTAGGATGGGTTTGATGAAACCGAACGAAAATTTATGTGGTTTGAAAATTTACCTGAGGTTTGAGCAATTTAGCATGGGTTTGAAGAAATTAGGATGGGTTTGATGAAATTAGGATGGGTTTGATGAATCCGAACGAAAATTTATGAGGTTTGAAAATTTATCTGAGGTTTGAGCAAATTAGCATGGGTTTGAAGAAATTAGGATGGGTTTGATGAAACCGAACGAAAATTTATGTGGTTTGAAAATTTACCTGAGGTTTGAGCAATTTAGCATGGGTTTGAAGAAATTAGGATGGGTTTGATGAAATTAGGATGGGTTTGATGAAACCGAACGAAAATTTATGTGGTTTGAAAATTTATGTGAGGTTTGAGCAATTTAGCATGGGTTTGAAGAAATTAGGATGGGTTTGATGAAATTAGGATGGGTTTGATGAAACCGAACGAAAATTTATGTGAGGTTTGAAAATTTATGTGAGGTTTGACATATTTAGCATGGGTTTGACGAAATTAGGATGGGTTTGATGAAACCGAACGAAAATTTATGTGGTTTGAATATTTACCTGAGGTTTGAGCAATTTAGCATGGGTTTGAAGAAATTAGGATGGGTTTGATGAAATTAGGATGGGTTTGATGAATCCGAACGAAAATTTATGAGGTTTGAAAATTTATCTGAGGTTTGAGCAAATTAGCATGGGTTTGAAGAAATTAGGATGGGTTTGATGAAACCGAACGAAAATTTATGTGGTTTGAAAATTTACCTGAGGTTTGAGCAATTTAGCATGGGTTTGAAGAAATTAGGATGGGTTTGATGAAATTAGGATGGGTTTGATGAATCCGAACGAAAATTTATGAGGTTTGAAAATTTATCTGAGGTTTGAGCAAATTAGCATGGGTTTGAAGAAATTAGGATGGGTTTGATGAAACCGAACGAAAATTTATGTGGTTTGAAAATTTATGTGAGGTTTGAGCAATTTAGCATGGGTTTGAAGAAATTAGGATGGGTTTGATGAAACCGAACGAAAATTTATGTGGTTTGAAAATTTACCTGAGGTTTGAGCAATTTAGCATGGGTTTGAAGAAATTAGGATGGGTTTGATGAAATTAGGATGGGTTTGATGAATCCGAACGAAAATTTATGAGGTTTGAAAATTTATCTGAGGTTTGAGCAAATTAGCATGGGTTTGAAGAAATTAGGATGGGTTTGATGAAACCGAACGAAAATTTATGTGGTTTGAAAATTTACCTGAGGTTTGAGCAATTTAGCATGGGTTTGAAGAAATTAGGATGGGTTTGATGAAATTAGGATGGGTTTGATGAATCCGAACGAAAATTTATGAGGTTTGAAAATTTATCTGAGGTTTGAGCAAATTAGCATGGGTTTGAAGAAATTAGGATGGGTTTGATGAAACCGAACGAAAATTTATGTGGTTTGAAAATTTACCTGAGGTTTGAGCAATTTAGCATGGGTTTGAAGAAATTAGGATGGGTTTGATGAAATTAGGATGGGTTTGATGAATCCGAACGAAAATTTATGAGGTTTGAAAATTTATCTGAGGTTTGAGCAAATTAGCATGGGTTTGAAGAAATTAGGATGGGTTTGATGAAACCGAACGAAAATTTATGTGGTTTGAAAATTTACCTGAGGTTTGAGCAATTTAGCATGGGTTTGAAGAAATTAGGATGGGTTTGATGAAATTAGGATGGGTTTGATGAATCCGAACGAAAATTTATGAGGTTTGAAAATTTATCTGAGGTTTGAGCAAATTAGCATGGGTTTGAAGAAATTAGGATGGGTTTGATGAAACCGAACGAAAATTTATGTGGTTTGAAAATTTATTTGAGGTTTGAGCAATTTAGCATGGGTTTGAAGAAATTAGGATGGGTTTGATGAAACCGAACGAAAATTTATGTGGTTTGAAAATTTACCTGAGGTTTGAGCAATTTAGCATGGGTTTGAAGAAATTAGGATGGGTTTGATGAAATTAGGATGGGTTTGATGAATCCGAACGAAAATTTATGAGGTTTGAAAATTTATCTGAGGTTTGAGCAAATTAGCATGGGTTTGAAGAAATTAGGATGGGTTTGATGAAACCGAACGAAAATTTATGTGGTTTGAAAATTTACCTGAGGTTTGAGCAATTTAGCATGGGTTTGAAGAAATTAGGATGGGTTTGATGAAATTAGGATGGGTTTGATGAATCCGAACGAAAATTTATGAGGTTTGAAAATTTATCTGAGGTTTGAGCAAATTAGCATGGGTTTGAAGAAATTAGGATGGGTTTGATGAAACCGAACGAAAATTTATGTGGTTTGAAAATTTACCTGAGGTTTGAGCAATTTAGCATGGGTTTGAAGAAATTAGGATGGGTTTGATGAAATTAGGATGGGTTTGATGAATCCGAACGAAAATTTATGAGGTTTGAAAATTTATCTGAGGTTTGAGCAAATTAGCATGGGTTTGAAGAAATTAGGATGGGTTTGATGAAACCGAACGAAAATTTATGTGGTTTGAAAATTTACCTGAGGTTTGAGCAATTTAGCATGGGTTTGAAGAAATTAGGATGGGTTTGATGAAATTAGGATGGGTTTGATGAATCCGAACGAAAATTTATGAGGTTTGAAAATTTATCTGAGGTTTGAGCAAATTAGCATGGGTTTGAAGAAATTAGGATGGGTTTGATGAAACCGAACGAAAATTTATGTGGTTTGAAAATTTATGTGAGGTTTGAGCAATTTAGCATGGGTTTGAAGAAATTAGGATGGGTTTGATGAAACCGAACGAAAATTTATGTGGTTTGAAAATTTACCTGAGGTTTGAGCAATTTAGCATGGGTTTGAAGAAATTAGGATGGGTTTGATGAAACCGAACGAAAATTTATGTGGTTTGAAAATTTACCTGAGGTTTGACATATTTAGCATGGGTTTGACGAAATTAGGATGGGTTTGATGAAACCGAACGAAAATTTATGTGAGGTTTGAAAATTTATGTGAGGTTTGACATATTTAGCATGGGTTTGACGAAATTAGGATGGGTTTGATGAAACCGAACGAAAATTTATGTGGTTTGAAAATTTACCTGAGGTTTGAGCAATTTAGCATGGGTTTGAAGAAATTAGGATGGGTTTGATGAAATTAGGATGGGTTTGATGAATCCGAACGAAAATTTATGAGGTTTGAAAATTTATCTGAGGTTTGAGCAAATTAGCATGGGTTTGAAGAAATTAGGATGGGTTTGATGAAACCGAACGAAAATTTATGTGGTTTGAAAATTTACCTGAGGTTTGAGCAATTTAGCATGGGTTTGAAGAAATTAGGATGGGTTTGATGAAATTAGGATGGGTTTGATGAATCCGAACGAAAATTTATGAGGTTTGAAAATTTATCTGAGGTTTGAGCAAATTAGCATGGGTTTGAAGAAATTAGGATGGGTTTGATGAAACCGAACGAAAATTTATGTGGTTTGAAAATTTATGTGAGGTTTGAGCAATTTAGCATGGGTTTGAAGAAATTAGGATGGGTTTGATGAAACCGAACGAAAATTTATGTGGTTTGAAAATTTACCTGAGGTTTGAGCAATTTAGCATGGGTTTGAAGAAATTAGGATGGGTTTGATGAAATTAGGATGGGTTTGATGAAACCGAACGAAAATTTATGTGGTTTGAAAATTTATGTGAGGTTTGAGCAATTTAGCATGGGTTTGAAGAAATTAGGATGGGTTTGATGAAACCGAACGAAAATTTATGTGGTTTGAAAATTTACCTGAGGTTTGAGCAATTTAGCATGGGTTTGAAGAAATTAGGATGGGTTTGATGAAATTAGGATGGGTTTGATGAATCCGAACGAAAATTTATGAGGTTTGAAAATTTATCTGAGGTTTGAGCAAATTAGCATGGGTTTGAAGAAATTAGGATGGGTTTGATGAAACCGAACGAAAATTTATGTGGTTTGAAAATTTACCTGAGGTTTGAGCAATTTAGCATGGGTTTGAAGAAATTAGGATGGGTTTGATGAAATTAGGATGGGTTTGATGAATCCGAACGAAAATTTATGAGGTTTGAAAATTTATCTGAGGTTTGAGCAAATTAGCATGGGTTTGAAGAAATTAGGATGGGTTTGATGAAACCGAACGAAAATTTATGTGGTTTGAAAATTTATGTGAGGTTTGAGCAATTTAGCATGGGTTTGAAGAAATTAGGATGGGTTTGATGAAACCGAACGAAAATTTATGTGGTTTGAAAATTTACCTGAGGTTTGAGCAATTTAGCATGGGTTTGAAGAAATTAGGATGGGTTTGATGAAATTAGGATGGGTTTGATGAATCCGAACGAAAATTTATGAGGTTTGAAAATTTATCTGAGGTTTGAGCAAATTAGCATGGGTTTGAAGAAATTAGGATGGGTTTGATGAAACCGAACGAAAATTTATGTGGTTTGAAAATTTACCTGAGGTTTGAGCAATTTAGCATGGGTTTGAAGAAATTAGGATGGGTTTGATGAAATTAGGATGGGTTTGATGAATCCGAACGAAAATTTATGAGGTTTGAAAATTTATCTGAGGTTTGAGCAAATTAGCATGGGTTTGAAGAAATTAGGATGGGTTTGATGAAACCGAACGAAAATTTATGTGGTTTGAAAATTTACCTGAGGTTTGAGCAATTTAGCATGGGTTTGAAGAAATTAGGATGGGTTTGATGAAATTAGGATGGGTTTGATGAATCCGAACGAAAATTTATGAGGTTTGAAAATTTATCTGAGGTTTGAGCAAATTAGCATGGGTTTGAAGAAATTAGGATGGGTTTGATGAAACCGAACGAAAATTTATGTGGTTTGAAAATTTACCTGAGGTTTGAGCAATTTAGCATGGGTTTGAAGAAATTAGGATGGGTTTGATGAAATTAGGATGGGTTTGATGAATCCGAACGAAAATTTATGAGGTTTGAAAATTTATCTGAGGTTTGAGCAAATTAGCATGGGTTTGAAGAAATTAGGATGGGTTTGATGAAACCGAACGAAAATTTATGTGGTTTGAAAATTTATGTGAGGTTTGAGCAATTTAGCATGGGTTTGAAGAAATTAGGATGGGTTTGATGAAACCGAACGAAAATTTATGTGGTTTGAAAATTTACCTGAGGTTTGAGCAATTTAGCATGGGTTTGAAGAAATTAGGATGGGTTTGATGAAACCGAACGAAAATTTATGTGGTTTGAAAATTTACCTGAGGTTTGACATATTTAGCATGGGTTTGACGAAATTAGGATGGGTTTGATGAAACCGAACGAAAATTTATGTGAGGTTTGAAAATTTATGTGAGGTTTGACATATTTAGCATGGGTTTGACGAAATTAGGATGGGTTTGATGAAACCGAACGAAAATTTATGTGGTTTGAAAATTTACCTGAGGTTTGAGCAATTTAGCATGGGTTTGAAGAAATTAGGATGGGTTTGATGAAATTAGGATGGGTTTGATGAATCCGAACGAAAATTTATGAGGTTTGAAAATTTATCTGAGGTTTGAGCAAATTAGCATGGGTTTGAAGAAATTAGGATGGGTTTGATGAAACCGAACGAAAATTTATGTGGTTTGAAAATTTACCTGAGGTTTGAGCAATTTAGCATGGGTTTGAAGAAATTAGGATGGGTTTGATGAAATTAGGATGGGTTTGATGAATCCGAACGAAAATTTATGAGGTTTGAAAATTTATCTGAGGTTTGAGCAAATTAGCATGGGTTTGAAGAAATTAGGATGGGTTTGATGAAACCGAACGAAAATTTATGTGGTTTGAAAATTTATGTGAGGTTTGAGCAATTTAGCATGGGTTTGAAGAAATTAGGATGGGTTTGATGAAACCGAACGAAAATTAATGTGGTTTGAAAATTTACCTGAGGTTTGAGCAATTTAGCATGGGTTTGAAGAAATTAGGATGGGTTTGATGAAATTAGGATGGGTTTGATGAAACCGAACGAAAATTTATGTGGTTTGAAAATTTATGTGAGGTTTGAGCAATTTAGCATGGGTTTGAAGAAATTAGGATGGGTTTGATGAAACCGAACGAAAATTTATGTGGTTTGAAAATTTACCTGAGGTTTGAGCAATTTAGCATGGGTTTGAAGAAATTAGGATGGGTTTGATGAAATTAGGATGGGTTTGATGAATCCGAACGAAAATTTATGAGGTTTGAAAATTTATCTGAGGTTTGAGCAAATTAGCATGGGTTTGAAGAAATTAGGATGGGTTTGATGAAACCGAACGAAAATTTATGTGGTTTGAAAATTTACCTGAGGTTTGAGCAATTTAGCATGGGTTTGAAGAAATTAGGATGGGTTTGATGAAATTAGGATGGGTTTGATGAAACCGAACGAAAATTTATGTGGTTTGAAAATTTATGTGAGGTTTGAGCAATTTAGCATGGGTTTGAAGAAATTAGGATGGGTTTGATGAAATTAGGATGGGTTTGATGAAACCGAACGAAAATTTATGTGAGGTTTGAAAATTTATGTGAGGTTTGACATATTTAGCATGGGTTTGACGAAATTAGGATGGGTTTGATGAAACCGAACGAAAATTTATGTGGTTTGAAAATTTACCTGAGGTTTGAGCAATTTAGCATGGGTTTGAAGAAATTAGGATGGGTTTGATGAAATTAGGATGGGTTTGATGAATCCGAACGAAAATTTATGAGGTTTGAAAATTTATCTGAGGTTTGAGCAAATTAGCATGGGTTTGAAGAAATTAGGATGGGTTTGATGAAACCGAACGAAAATTTATGTGGTTTGAAAATTTACCTGAGGTTTGAGCAATTTAGCATGGGTTTGAAGAAATTAGGATGGGTTTGATGAAATTAGGATGGGTTTGATGAATCCGAACGAAAATTTATGAGGTTTGAAAATTTATCTGAGGTTTGAGCAAATTAGCATGGGTTTGAAGAAATTAGGATGGGTTTGATGAAACCGAACGAAAATTTATGTGGTTTGAAAATTTATGTGAGGTTTGAGCAATTTAGCATGGGTTTGAAGAAATTAGGATGGGTTTGATGAAACCGAACGAAAATTTATGTGGTTTGAAAATTTACCTGAGGTTTGAGCAATTTAGCATGGGTTTGAAGAAATTAGGATGGGTTTGATGAAATTAGGATGGGTTTGATGAATCCGAACGAAAATTTATGAGGTTTGAAAATTTATCTGAGGTTTGAGCAAATTAGCATGGGTTTGAAGAAATTAGGATGGGTTTGATGAAACCGAACGAAAATTTATGTGGTTTGAAAATTTACCTGAGGTTTGAGCAATTTAGCATGGGTTTGAAGAAATTAGGATGGGTTTGATGAAATTAGGATGGGTTTGATGAATCCGAACGAAAATTTATGAGGTTTGAAAATTTATCTGAGGTTTGAGCAAATTAGCATGGGTTTGAAGAAATTAGGATGGGTTTGATGAAACCGAACGAAAATTTATGTGGTTTGAAAATTTACCTGAGGTTTGAGCAATTTAGCATGGGTTTGAAGAAATTAGGATGGGTTTGATGAAATTAGGATGGGTTTGATGAATCCGAACGAAAATTTATGAGGTTTGAAAATTTATCTGAGGTTTGAGCAAATTAGCATGGGTTTGAAGAAATTAGGATGGGTTTGATGAAACCGAACGAAAATTTATGTGGTTTGAAAATTTACCTGAGGTTTGAGCAATTTAGCATGGGTTTGAAGAAATTAGGATGGGTTTGATGAAATTAGGATGGGTTTGATGAATCCGAACGAAAATTTATGAGGTTTGAAAATTTATCTGAGGTTTGAGCAAATTAGCATGGGTTTGAAGAAATTAGGATGGGTTTGATGAAACCGAACGAAAATTTATGTGGTTTGAAAATTTATGTGAGGTTTGAGCAATTTAGCATGGGTTTGAAGAAATTAGGATGGGTTTGATGAAACCGAACGAAAATTTATGTGGTTTGAAAATTTACCTGAGGTTTGAGCAATTTAGCATGGGTTTGAAGAAATTAGGATGGGTTTGATGAAACCGAACGAAAATTTATGTGGTTTGAAAATTTACCTGAGGTTTGACATATTTAGCATGGGTTTGACGAAATTAGGATGGGTTTGATGAAACCGAACGAAAATTTATGTGAGGTTTGAAAATTTATGTGAGGTTTGACATATTTAGCATGGGTTTGACGAAATTAGGATGGGTTTGATGAAACCGAACGAAAATTTATGTGGTTTGAAAATTTACCTGAGGTTTGAGCAATTTAGCATGGGTTTGAAGAAATTAGGATGGGTTTGATGAAATTAGGATGGGTTTGATGAATCCGAACGAAAATTTATGAGGTTTGAAAATTTATCTGAGGTTTGAGCAAATTAGCATGGGTTTGAAGAAATTAGGATGGGTTTGATGAAACCGAACGAAAATTTATGTGGTTTGAAAATTTACCTGAGGTTTGAGCAATTTAGCATGGGTTTGAAGAAATTAGGATGGGTTTGATGAAATTAGGATGGGTTTGATGAATCCGAACGAAAATTTATGAGGTTTGAAAATTTATCTGAGGTTTGAGCAAATTAGCATGGGTTTGAAGAAATTAGGATGGGTTTGATGAAACCGAACGAAAATTTATGTGGTTTGAAAATTTATGTGAGGTTTGAGCAATTTAGCATGGGTTTGAAGAAATTAGGATGGGTTTGATGAAACCGAACGAAAATTTATGTGGTTTGAAAATTTACCTGAGGTTTGAGCAATTTAGCATGGGTTTGAAGAAATTAGGATGGGTTTGATGAAATTAGGATGGGTTTGATGAATCCGAACGAAAATTTATGAGGTTTGAAAATTTATCTGAGGTTTGAGCAAATTAGCATGGGTTTGAAGAAATTAGGATGGGTTTGATGAAACCGAACGAAAATTTATGTGGTTTGAAAATTTACCTGAGGTTTGAGCAATTTAGCATGGGTTTGAAGAAATTAGGATGGGTTTGATGAAATTAGGATGGGTTTGATGAATCCGAACGAAAATTTATGAGGTTTGAAAATTTATCTGAGGTTTGAGCAAATTAGCATGGGTTTGAAGAAATTAGGATGGGTTTGATGAAACCGAACGAAAATTTATGTGGTTTGAAAATTTATGTGAGGTTTGAGCAATTTAGCATGGGTTTGAAGAAATTAGGATGGGTTTGATGAAACCGAACGAAAATTTATGTGGTTTGAAAATTTACCTGAGGTTTGAGCAATTTAGCATGGGTTTGAAGAAATTAGGATGGGTTTGATGAAATTAGGATGGGTTTGATGAATCCGAACGAAAATTTATGAGGTTTGAAAATTTATCTGAGGTTTGAGCAAATTAGCATGGGTTTGAAGAAATTAGGATGGGTTTGATGAAACCGAACGAAAATTTATGTGGTTTGAAAATTTACCTGAGGTTTGAGCAATTTAGCATGGGTTTGAAGAAATTAGGATGGGTTTGATGAAATTAGGATGGGTTTGATGAATCCGAACGAAAATTTATGAGGTTTGAAAATTTATCTGAGGTTTGAGCAAATTAGCATGGGTTTGAAGAAATTAGGATGGGTTTGATGAAACCGAACGAAAATTTATGTGGTTTGAAAATTTATGTGAGGTTTGAGCAATTTAGCATGGGTTTGAAGAAATTAGGATGGGTTTGATGAAACCGAACGAAAATTTATGTGGTTTGAAAATTTACCTGAGGTTTGAGCAATTTAGCATGGGTTTGAAGAAATTAGGATGGGTTTGATGAAATTAGGATGGGTTTGATGAATCCGAACGAAAATTTATGAGGTTTGAAAATTTATCTGAGGTTTGAGCAAATTAGCATGGGTTTGAAGAAATTAGGATGGGTTTGATGAAACCGAACGAAAATTTATGTGGTTTGAAAATTTACCTGAGGTTTGAGCAATTTAGCATGGGTTTGAAGAAATTAGGATGGGTTTGATGAAATTAGGATGGGTTTGATGAATCCGAACGAAAATTTATGAGGTTTGAAAATTTATCTGAGGTTTGAGCAAATTAGCATGGGTTTGAAGAAATTAGGATGGGTTTGATGAAACCGAACGAAAATTTATGTGGTTTGAAAATTTACCTGAGGTTTGAGCAATTTAGCATGGGTTTGAAGAAATTAGGATGGGTTTGATGAAATTAGGATGGGTTTGATGAATCCGAACGAAAATTTATGAGGTTTGAAAATTTATCTGAGGTTTGAGCAAATTAGCATGGGTTTGAAGAAATTAGGATGGGTTTGATGAAACCGAACGAAAATTTATGTGGTTTGAAAATTTACCTGAGGTTTGAGCAATTTAGCATGGGTTTGAAGAAATTAGGATGGGTTTGATGAAATTAGGATGGGTTTGATGAATCCGAACGAAAATTTATGAGGTTTGAAAATTTATCTGAGGTTTGAGCAAATTAGCATGGGTTTGAAGAAATTAGGATGGGTTTGATGAAACCGAACGAAAATTTATGTGGTTTGAAAATTTATGTGAGGTTTGAGCAATTTAGCATGGGTTTGAAGAAATTAGGATGGGTTTGATGAAACCGAACGAAAATTTATGTGGTTTGAAAATTTACCTGAGGTTTGAGCAATTTAGCATGGGTTTGAAGAAATTAGGATGGGTTTGATGAAACCGAACGAAAATTTATGTGGTTTGAAAATTTACCTGAGGTTTGACATATTTAGCATGGGTTTGACGAAATTAGGATGGGTTTGATGAAACCGAACGAAAATTTATGTGAGGTTTGAAAATTTATGTGAGGTTTGACATATTTAGCATGGGTTTGACGAAATTAGGATGGGTTTGATGAAACCGAACGAAAATTTATGTGGTTTGAAAATTTACCTGAGGTTTGAGCAATTTAGCATGGGTTTGAAGAAATTAGGATGGGTTTGATGAAATTAGGATGGGTTTGATGAATCCGAACGAAAATTTATGAGGTTTGAAAATTTATCTGAGGTTTGAGCAAATTAGCATGGGTTTGAAGAAATTAGGATGGGTTTGATGAAACCGAACGAAAATTTATGTGGTTTGAAAATTTACCTGAGGTTTGAGCAATTTAGCATGGGTTTGAAGAAATTAGGATGGGTTTGATGAAATTAGGATGGGTTTGATGAATCCGAACGAAAATTTATGAGGTTTGAAAATTTATCTGAGGTTTGAGCAAATTAGCATGGGTTTGAAGAAATTAGGATGGGTTTGATGAAACCGAACGAAAATTTATGTGGTTTGAAAATTTATGTGAGGTTTGAGCAATTTAGCATGGGTTTGAAGAAATTAGGATGGGTTTGATGAAACCGAACGAAAATTTATGTGGTTTGAAAATTTACCTGAGGTTTGAGCAATTTAGCATGGGTTTGAAGAAATTAGGATGGGTTTGATGAAATTAGGATGGGTTTGATGAAACCGAACGAAAATTTATGTGGTTTGAAAATTTATGTGAGGTTTGAGCAATTTAGCATGGGTTTGAAGAAATTAGGATGGGTTTGATGAAACCGAACGAAAATTTATGTGGTTTGAAAATTTACCTGAGGTTTGAGCAATTTAGCATGGGTTTGAAGAAATTAGGATGGGTTTGATGAAATTAGGATGGGTTTGATGAATCCGAACGAAAATTTATGAGGTTTGAAAATTTATCTGAGGTTTGAGCAAATTAGCATGGGTTTGAAGAAATTAGGATGGGTTTGATGAAACCGAACGAAAATTTATGTGGTTTGAAAATTTACCTGAGGTTTGAGCAATTTAGCATGGGTTTGAAGAAACTAGGATGGGTTTGATGAAATTAGGATGGGTTTGATGAAACCGAACGAAAATTTATGTGGTTTGAAAATTTATGTGAGGTTTGAGCAATTTAGCATGGGTTTGAAGAAATTAGGATGGGTTTGATGAAATTAGGATGGGTTTGATGAAACCGAACGAAAATTTATGTGAGGTTTGAAAATTTATGTGAGGTTTGACATATTTAGCATGGGTTTGACGAAATTAGGATGGGTTTGATGAAACCGAACGAAAATTTATGTGGTTTGAAAATTTACCTGAGGTTTGAGCAATTTAGCATGGGTTTGAAGAAATTAGGATGGGTTTGATGAAATTAGGATGGGTTTGATGAATCCGAACGAAAATTTATGAGGTTTGAAAATTTATCTGAGGTTTGAGCAAATTAGCATGGGTTTGAAGAAATTAGGATGGGTTTGATGAAACCGAACGAAAATTTATGTGGTTTGAAAATTTACCTGAGGTTTGAGCAATTTAGCATGGGTTTGAAGAAATTAGGATGGGTTTGATGAAATTAGGATGGGTTTGATGAATCCGAACGAAAATTTATGAGGTTTGAAAATTTATCTGAGGTTTGAGCAAATTAGCATGGGTTTGAAGAAATTAGGATGGGTTTGATGAAACCGAACGAAAATTTATGTGGTTTGAAAATTTATGTGAGGTTTGAGCAATTTAGCATGGGTTTGAAGAAATTAGGATGGGTTTGATGAAACCGAACGAAAATTTATGTGGTTTGAAAATTTACCTGAGGTTTGAGCAATTTAGCATGGGTTTGAAGAAATTAGGATGGGTTTGATGAAATTAGGATGGGTTTGATGAATCCGAACGAAAATTTATGAGGTTTGAAAATTTATCTGAGGTTTGAGCAAATTAGCATGGGTTTGAAGAAATTAGGATGGGTTTGATGAAACCGAACGAAAATTTATGTGGTTTGAAAATTTACCTGAGGTTTGAGCAATTTAGCATGGGTTTGAAGAAATTAGGATGGGTTTGATGAAATTAGGATGGGTTTGATGAATCCGAACGAAAATTTATGAGGTTTGAAAATTTATCTGAGGTTTGAGCAAATTAGCATGGGTTTGAAGAAATTAGGATGGGTTTGATGAATCCGAACGAAAATTTATGAGGTTTGAAAATTTATCTGAGGTTTGAGCAAATTAGCATGGGTTTGAAGAAATTAGGATGGGTTTGATGAAACCGAACGAAAATTTATGTGGTTTGAAAATTTATGTGAGGTTTGAGCAATTTAGCATGGGTTTGAAGAAATTAGGATGGGTTTGATGAAACCGAACGAAAATTTATGTGGTTTGAAAATTTACCTGAGGTTTGAGCAATTTAGCATGGGTTTGAAGAAATTAGGATGGGTTTGATGAAATTAGGATGGGTTTGATGAATCCGAACGAAAATTTATGAGGTTTGAAAATTTATCTGAGGTTTGAGCAAATTAGCATGGGTTTGAAGAAATTAGGATGGGTTTGATGAAACCGAACGAAAATTTATGTGGTTTGAAAATTTATGTGAGGTTTGAGCAATTTAGCATGGGTTTGAAGAAATTAGGATGGGTTTGATGAAACCGAACGAAAATTTATGTGGTTTGAAAATTTACCTGAGGTTTGAGCAATTTAGCATGGGTTTGAAGAAATTAGGATGGGTTTGATGAAATTAGGATGGGTTTGATGAATCCGAACGAAAATTTATGAGGTTTGAAAATTTATCTGAGGTTTGAGCAAATTAGCATGGGTTTGAAGAAATTAGGATGGGTTTGATGAAACCGAACGAAAATTTATGTGGTTTGAAAATTTATGTGAGGTTTGAGCAATTTAGCATGGGTTTGAAGAAATTAGGATGGGTTTGATGAAACCGAACGAAAATTTATGTGGTTTGAAAATTTACCTGAGGTTTGAGCAATTTAGCATGGGTTTGAAGAAATTAGGATGGGTTTGATGAAATTAGGATGGGTTTGATGAATCCGAACGAAAATTTATGAGGTTTGAAAATTTATCTGAGGTTTGAGCAAATTAGCATGGGTTTGAAGAAATTAGGATGGGTTTGATGAAACCGAACGAAAATTTATGTGGTTTGAAAATTTACCTGAGGTTTGAGCAATTTAGCATGGGTTTGAAGAAATTAGGATGGGTTTGATGAAATTAGGATGGGTTTGATGAATCCGAACGAAAATTTATGAGGTTTGAAAATTTATCTGAGGTTTGAGCAAATTAGCATGGGTTTGAAGAAATTAGGATGGGTTTGATGAAACCGAACGAAAATTTATGTGGTTTGAAAATTTACCTGAGGTTTGAGCAATTTAGCATGGGTTTGAAGAAATTAGGATGGGTTTGATGAAATTAGGATGGGTTTGATGAATCCGAACGAAAATTTATGAGGTTTGAAAATTTATCTGAGGTTTGAGCAAATTAGCATGGGTTTGAAGAAATTAGGATGGGTTTGATGAAACCGAACGAAAATTTATGTGGTTTGAAAATTTATGTGAGGTTTGAGCAATTTAGCATGGGTTTGAAGAAATTAGGATGGGTTTGATGAAACCGAACGAAAATTTATGTGGTTTGAAAATTTACCTGAGGTTTGAGCAATTTAGCATGGGTTTGAAGAAATTAGGATGGGTTTGATGAAACCGAACGAAAATTTATGTGGTTTGAAAATTTACCTGAGGTTTGACATATTTAGCATGGGTTTGACGAAATTAGGATGGGTTTGATGAAACCGAACGAAAATTTATGTGAGGTTTGAAAATTTATGTGAGGTTTGACATATTTAGCATGGGTTTGACGAAATTAGGATGGGTTTGATGAAACCGAACGAAAATTTATGTGGTTTGAAAATTTACCTGAGGTTTGAGCAATTTAGCATGGGTTTGAAGAAATTAGGATGGGTTTGATGAAATTAGGATGGGTTTGATGAATCCGAACGAAAATTTATGAGGTTTGAAAATTTATCTGAGGTTTGAGCAAATTAGCATGGGTTTGAAGAAATTAGGATGGGTTTGATGAAACCGAACGAAAATTTATGTGGTTTGAAAATTTACCTGAGGTTTGAGCAATCTAGCATGGGTTTGAAGAAATTAGGATGGGTTTGATGAAATTAGGATGGGTTTGATGAATCCGAACGAAAATTTATGAGGTTTGAAAATTTATCTGAGGTTTGAGCAAATTAGCATGGGTTTGAAGAAATTAGGATGGGTTTGATGAAACCGAACGAAAATTTATGTGGTTTGAAAATTTATGTGAGGTTTGAGCAATTTAGCATGGGTTTGAAGAAATTAGGATGGGTTTGATGAAACCGAACGAAAATTTATGTGGTTTGAAAATTTACCTGAGGTTTGAGCAATTTAGCATGGGTTTGAAGAAATTAGGATGGGTTTGATGAAATTAGGATGGGTTTGATGAAACCGAACGAAAATTTATGTGGTTTGAAAATTTATGTGAGGTTTGAGCAATTTAGCATGGGTTTGAAGAAATTAGGATGGGTTTGATGAAACCGAACGAAAATTTATGTGAGGTTTGAAAATTTATGTGAGGTTTGACATATTTAGCATGGGTTTGACGAAATTAGGATGGGTTTGATGAAACCGAACGAAAATTTATGTGGTTTGAAAATTTACCTGAGGTTTGAGCAATTTAGCATGGGTTTGAAGAAATTAGGATGGGTTTGATGAAATTAGGATGGGTTTGATGAATCCGAACGAAAATTTATGAGGTTTGAAAATTTATGTGAGGTTTGAGCAATTTAGCATGGGTTTGAAGAAATTAGGATGGGTTTGATGAATCCGAACGAAAATTTATGAGGTTTGAAAATTTATCTGAGGTTTGAGCAAATTAGCATGGGTTTGAAGAAATTAGGATGGGTTTGATGAAACCGAACGAAAATTTATGTGGTTTGAAAATTTATGTGAGGTTTGAGCAATTTAGCATGGGTTTGAAGAAATTAGGATGGGTTTGATGAAACCGAACGAAAATTTATGTGGTTTGAAAATTTATGTGAGGTTTGACATATTTAGCATGGGTTTGACGAAATTAGGATGGGTTTGATGAAACCGAACGAAAATTTATGTGGTTTGAAAATTTACCTGAGGTTTGAGCAATTTAGCATGGGTTTGAAGAAATTAGGATGGGTTTGATGAAATTAGGATGGGTTTGATGAATCCGAACGAAAATTTATGAGGTTTGAAAATTTATCTGAGGTTTGAGCAAATTAGCATGGGTTTGAAGAAATTAGGATGGGTTTGATGAAATTAGGATGGGTTTGATGAATCCGAACGAAAATTTATGAGGTTTGAAAATTTATCTGAGGTTTGAGCAAATTAGCATGGGTTTGAAGAAATTAGGATGGGTTTGATGAAACCGAACGAAAATTTATGTGGTTTGAAAATTTACCTGAGGTTTGAGCAATTTAGCATGGGTTTGAAGAAATTAGGATGGGTTTGATGAAATTAGGATGGGTTTGATGAATCCGAACGAAAATTTATGAGGTTTGAAAATTTATCTGAGGTTTGAGCAAATTAGCATGGGTTTGAAGAAATTAGGATGGGTTTGATGAAACCGAACGAAAATTTATGTGGTTTGAAAATTTATGTGAGGTTTGAGCAATTTAGCATGGGTTTGAAGAAATTAGGATGGGTTTGATGAAACCGAACGAAAATTTATGTGGTTTGAAAATTTACCTGAGGTTTGAGCAATTTAGCATGGGTTTGAAGAAATTAGGATGGGTTTGATGAAATTAGGATGGGTTTGATGAATCCGAACGAAAATTTATGAGGTTTGAAAATTTATCTGAGGTTTGAGCAAATTAGCATGGGTTTGAAGAAATTAGGATGGGTTTGATGAAACCGAACGAAAATTTATGTGGTTTGAAAATTTACCTGAGGTTTGAGCAATTTAGCATGGGTTTGAAGAAATTAGGATGGGTTTGATGAAATTAGGATGGGTTTGATGAATCCGAACGAAAATTTATGAGGTTTGAAAATTTATCTGAGGTTTGAGCAAATTAGCATGGGTTTGAAGAAATTAGGATGGGTTTGATGAAACCGAACGAAAATTTATGTGGTTTGAAAATTTATGTGAGGTTTGAGCAATTTAGCATGGGTTTGAAGAAATTAGGATGGGTTTGATGAAACCGAACGAAAATTTATGTGGTTTGAAAATTTACCTGAGGTTTGAGCAATTTAGCATGGGTTTGAAGAAATTAGGATGGGTTTGATGAAATTAGGATGGGTTTGATGAATCCGAACGAAAATTTATGAGGTTTGAAAATTTATCTGAGGTTTGAGCAAATTAGCATGGGTTTGAAGAAATTAGGATGGGTTTGATGAAACCGAACGAAAATTTATGTGGTTTGAAAATTTACCTGAGGTTTGAGCAATTTAGCATGGGTTTGAAGAAATTAGGATGGGTTTGATGAAATTAGGATGGGTTTGATGAATCCGAACGAAAATTTATGAGGTTTGAAAATTTATCTGAGGTTTGAGCAAATTAGCATGGGTTTGAAGAAATTAGGATGGGTTTGATGAAACCGAACGAAAATTTATGTGGTTTGAAAATTTACCTGAGGTTTGAGCAATTTAGCATGGGTTTGAAGAAATTAGGATGGGTTTGATGAAATTAGGATGGGTTTGATGAATCCGAACGAAAATTTATGAGGTTTGAAAATTTATCTGAGGTTTGAGCAAATTAGCATGGGTTTGAAGAAATTAGGATGGGTTTGATGAAACCGAACGAAAATTTATGTGGTTTGAAAATTTATGTGAGGTTTGAGCAATTTAGCATGGGTTTGAAGAAATTAGGATGGGTTTGATGAAACCGAACGAAAATTTATGTGGTTTGAAAATTTACCTGAGGTTTGAGCAATTTAGCATGGGTTTGAAGAAATTAGGATGGGTTTGATGAAACCGAACGAAAATTTATGTGGTTTGAAAATTTACCTGAGGTTTGACATATTTAGCATGGGTTTGACGAAATTAGGATGGGTTTGATGAAACCGAACGAAAATTTATGTGAGGTTTGAAAATTTATGTGAGGTTTGACATATTTAGCATGGGTTTGACGAAATTAGGATGGGTTTGATGAAACCGAACGAAAATTTATGTGGTTTGAAAATTTACCTGAGGTTTGAGCAATTTAGCATGGGTTTGAAGAAATTAGGATGGGTTTGATGAAATTAGGATGGGTTTGATGAATCCGAACGAAAATTTATGAGGTTTGAAAATTTATCTGAGGTTTGAGCAAATTAGCATGGGTTTGAAGAAATTAGGATGGGTTTGATGAAACCGAACGAAAATTTATGTGGTTTGAAAATTTACCTGAGGTTTGAGCAATTTAGCATGGGTTTGAAGAAATTAGGATGGGTTTGATGAAATTAGGATGGGTTTGATGAATCCGAACGAAAATTTATGAGGTTTGAAAATTTATCTGAGGTTTGAGCAAATTAGCATGGGTTTGAAGAAATTAGGATGGGTTTGATGAAACCGAACGAAAATTTATGTGGTTTGAAAATTTATGTGAGGTTTGAGCAATTTAGCATGGGTTTGAAGAAATTAGGATGGGTTTGATGAAACCGAACGAAAATTTATGTGGTTTGAAAATTTACCTGAGGTTTGAGCAATTTAGCATGGGTTTGAAGAAATTAGGATGGGTTTGATGAAATTAGGATGGGTTTGATGAAACCGAACGAAAATTTATGTGGTTTGAAAATTTATGTGAGGTTTGAGCAATTTAGCATGGGTTTGAAGAAATTAGGATGGGTTTGATGAAACCGAACGAAAATTTATGTGAGGTTTGAAAATTTATGTGAGGTTTGACATATTTAGCATGGGTTTGACGAAATTAGGATGGGTTTGATGAAACCGAACGAAAATTTATGTGGTTTGAAAATTTACCTGAGGTTTGAGCAATTTAGCATGGGTTTGAAGAAATTAGGATGGGTTTGATGAAATTAGGATGGGTTTGATGAATCCGAACGAAAATTTATGAGGTTTGAAAATTTATGTGAGGTTTGAGCAATTTAGCATGGGTTTGAAGAAATTAGGATGGGTTTGATGAATCCGAACGAAAATTTATGAGGTTTGAAAATTTATCTGAGGTTTGAGCAAATTAGCATGGGTTTGAAGAAATTAGGATGGGTTTGATGAAACCGAACGAAAATTTATGTGGTTTGAAAATTTATGTGAGGTTTGAGCAATTTAGCATGGGTTTGAAGAAATTAGGATGGGTTTGATGAAACCGAACGAAAATTTATGTGGTTTGAAAATTTATGTGAGGTTTGACATATTTAGCATGGGTTTGACGAAATTAGGATGGGTTTGATGAAACCGAACGAAAATTTATGTGGTTTGAAAATTTACCTGAGGTTTGAGCAATTTAGCATGGGTTTGAAGAAATTAGGATGGGTTTGATGAAATTAGGATGGGTTTGATGA
Organism: Rutpela maculata; assembly: GCA_936432065.2. NCBI lineage: Eukaryota > Metazoa > Arthropoda > Insecta > Coleoptera > Cerambycidae > Rutpela > Rutpela maculata. The sequence continues at coordinate 27,902 of CAKZFB020000138.1, forward strand.
ATCCGAACGAAAATTTATGAGGTTTGAAAATTTATCTGAGGTTTGAGCAAATTAGCATGGGTTTGAAGAAATTAGGATGGGTTTGATGAAATTAGGATGGGTTTGATGAATCCGAACGAAAATTTATGAGGTTTGAAAATTTATCTGAGGTTTGAGCAAATTAGCATGGGTTTGAAGAAATTAGGATGGGTTTGATGAAACCGAACGAAAATTTATGTGGTTTGAAAATTTACCTGAGGTTTGAGCAATTTAGCATGGGTTTGAAGAAATTAGGATGGGTTTGATGAAATTAGGATGGGTTTGATGAATCCGAACGAAAATTTATGAGGTTTGAAAATTTATCTGAGGTTTGAGCAAATTAGCATGGGTTTGAAGAAATTAGGATGGGTTTGATGAAACCGAACGAAAATTTATGTGGTTTGAAAATTTATGTGAGGTTTGAGCAATTTAGCATGGGTTTGAAGAAATTAGGATGGGTTTGATGAAACCGAACGAAAATTTATGTGGTTTGAAAATTTACCTGAGGTTTGAGCAATTTAGCATGGGTTTGAAGAAATTAGGATGGGTTTGATGAAATTAGGATGGGTTTGATGAATCCGAACGAAAATTTATGAGGTTTGAAAATTTATCTGAGGTTTGAGCAAATTAGCATGGGTTTGAAGAAATTAGGATGGGTTTGATGAAACCGAACGAAAATTTATGTGGTTTGAAAATTTACCTGAGGTTTGAGCAATTTAGCATGGGTTTGAAGAAATTAGGATGGGTTTGATGAAATTAGGATGGGTTTGATGAATCCGAACGAAAATTTATGAGGTTTGAAAATTTATCTGAGGTTTGAGCAAATTAGCATGGGTTTGAAGAAATTAGGATGGGTTTGATGAAACCGAACGAAAATTTATGTGGTTTGAAAATTTATGTGAGGTTTGAGCAATTTAGCATGGGTTTGAAGAAATTAGGATGGGTTTGATGAAACCGAACGAAAATTTATGTGGTTTGAAAATTTACCTGAGGTTTGAGCAATTTAGCATGGGTTTGAAGAAATTAGGATGGGTTTGATGAAATTAGGATGGGTTTGATGAATCCGAACGAAAATTTATGAGGTTTGAAAATTTATCTGAGGTTTGAGCAAATTAGCATGGGTTTGAAGAAATTAGGATGGGTTTGATGAAACCGAACGAAAATTTATGTGGTTTGAAAATTTATGTGAGGTTTGAGCAATTTAGCATGGGTTTGAAGAAATTAGGATGGGTTTGATGAAACCGAACGAAAATTTATGTGGTTTGAAAATTTACCTGAGGTTTGAGCAATTTAGCATGGGTTTGAAGAAATTAGGATGGGTTTGATGAAATTAGGATGGGTTTGATGAATCCGAACGAAAATTTATGAGGTTTGAAAATTTATCTGAGGTTTGAGCAAATTAGCATGGGTTTGAAGAAATTAGGATGGGTTTGATGAAACCGAACGAAAATTTATGTGGTTTGAAAATTTATGTGAGGTTTGAGCAATTTAGCATGGGTTTGAAGAAATTAGGATGGGTTTGATGAAACCGAACGAAAATTTATGTGGTTTGAAAATTTACCTGAGGTTTGAGCAATTTAGCATGGGTTTGAAGAAATTAGGATGGGTTTGATGAAATTAGGATGGGTTTGATGAATCCGAACGAAAATTTATGAGGTTTGAAAATTTATCTGAGGTTTGAGCAAATTAGCATGGGTTTGAAGAAATTAGGATGGGTTTGATGAAACCGAACGAAAATTTATGTGGTTTGAAAATTTATGTGAGGTTTGAGCAATTTAGCATGGGTTTGAAGAAATTAGGATGGGTTTGATGAAACCGAACGAAAATTTATGTGGTTTGAAAATTTACCTGAGGTTTGAGCAATTTAGCATGGGTTTGAAGAAATTAGGATGGGTTTGATGAAATTAGGATGGGTTTGATGAATCCGAACGAAAATTTATGAGGTTTGAAAATTTATCTGAGGTTTGAGCAAATTAGCATGGGTTTGAAGAAATTAGGATGGGTTTGATGAAACCGAACGAAAATTTATGTGGTTTGAAAATTTACCTGAGGTTTGAGCAATTTAGCATGGGTTTGAAGAAATTAGGATGGGTTTGATGAAATTAGGATGGGTTTGATGAATCCGAACGAAAATTTATGAGGTTTGAAAATTTATCTGAGGTTTGAGCAAATTAGCATGGGTTTGAAGAAATTAGGATGGGTTTGATGAAACCGAACGAAAATTTATGTGGTTTGAAAATTTATGTGAGGTTTGAGCAATTTAGCATGGGTTTGAAGAAATTAGGATGGGTTTGATGAAACCGAACGAAAATTTATGTGGTTTGAAAATTTACCTGAGGTTTGAGCAATTTAGCATGGGTTTGAAGAAATTAGGATGGGTTTGATGAAATTAGGATGGGTTTGATGAATCCGAACGAAAATTTATGAGGTTTGAAAATTTATCTGAGGTTTGAGCAAATTAGCATGGGTTTGAAGAAATTAGGATGGGTTTGATGAAACCGAACGAAAATTTATGTGGTTTGAAAATTTATGTGAGGTTTGAGCAATTTAGCATGGGTTTGAAGAAATTAGGATGGGTTTGATGAAACCGAACGAAAATTTATGTGGTTTGAAAATTTACCTGAGGTTTGAGCAATTTAGCATGGGTTTGAAGAAATTAGGATGGGTTTGATGAAATTAGGATGGGTTTGATGAATCCGAACGAAAATTTATGAGGTTTGAAAATTTATCTGAGGTTTGAGCAAATTAGCATGGGTTTGAAGAAATTAGGATGGGTTTGATGAAACCGAACGAAAATTTATGTGGTTTGAAAATTTATGTGAGGTTTGAGCAATTTAGCATGGGTTTGAAGAAATTAGGATGGGTTTGATGAAACCGAACGAAAATTTATGTGGTTTGAAAATTTACCTGAGGTTTGAGCAATTTAGCATGGGTTTGAAGAAATTAGGATGGGTTTGATGAAATTAGGATGGGTTTGATGAATCCGAACGAAAATTTATGAGGTTTGAAAATTTATCTGAGGTTTGAGCAAATTAGCATGGGTTTGAAGAAATTAGGATGGGTTTGATGAAACCGAACGAAAATTTATGTGGTTTGAAAATTTACCTGAGGTTTGAGCAATTTAGCATGGGTTTGAAGAAATTAGGATGGGTTTGATGAAATTAGGATGGGTTTGATGAAACCGAACGAAAATTTATGTGGTTTGAAAATTTATGTGAGGTTTGAGCAATTTAGCATGGGTTTGAAGAAATTAGGATGGGTTTGATGAAATTAGGATGGGTTTGATGAAACCGAACGAAAATTTATGTGAGGTTTGAAAATTTATGTGAGGTTTGACATATTTAGCATGGGTTTGACGAAATTAGGATGGGTTTGATGAAACCGAACGAAAATTTATGTGGTTTGAAAATTTACCTGAGGTTTGAGCAATTTAGCATGGGTTTGAAGAAATTAGGATGGGTTTGATGAAATTAGGATGGGTTTGATGAATCCGAACGAAAATTTATGAGGTTTGAAAATTTATCTGAGGTTTGAGCAAATTAGCATGGGTTTGAAGAAATTAGGATGGGTTTGATGAAACCGAACGAAAATTTATGTGGTTTGAAAATTTACCTGAGGTTTGAGCAATTTAGCATGGGTTTGAAGAAATTAGGATGGGTTTGATGAAATTAGGATGGGTTTGATGAATCCGAACGAAAATTTATGAGGTTTGAAAATTTATCTGAGGTTTGAGCAAATTAGCATGGGTTTGAAGAAATTAGGATGGGTTTGATGAAACCGAACGAAAATTTATGTGGTTTGAAAATTTATGTGAGGTTTGAGCAATTTAGCATGGGTTTGAAGAAATTAGGATGGGTTTGATGAAACCGAACGAAAATTTATGTGGTTTGAAAATTTACCTGAGGTTTGAGCAATTTAGCATGGGTTTGAAGAAATTAGGATGGGTTTGATGAAATTAGGATGGGTTTGATGAATCCGAACGAAAATTTATGAGGTTTGAAAATTTATCTGAGGTTTGAGCAAATTAGCATGGGTTTGAAGAAATTAGGATGGGTTTGATGAAACCGAACGAAAATTTATGTGGTTTGAAAATTTATCTGAGGTTTGAGCAAATTAGCATGGGTTTGAAGAAATTAGGATGGGTTTGATGAAACCGAACGAAAATTTATGTGGTTTGAAAATTTACCTGAGGTTTGAGCAATTTAGCATGGGTTTGAAGAAATTAGGATGGGTTTGATGAAATTAGGATGGGTTTGATGAAACCGAACGAAAATTTATGTGGTTTGAAAATTTATGTGAGGTTTGAGCAATTTAGCATGGGTTTGAAGAAATTAGGAAGGGTTTGATGAAACCGAACGAAAATTTATGTGAGGTTTGAAAATTTATGTGAGGTTTGACATATTTAGCATGGGTTTGACGAAATTAGGATGGGTTTGATGGAACCGAACGAAAATTTATGTGAGGTTTGAAAATTTATGTGAGGTTTGACATATTTAGCATGGGTTTGACGAAATTAGGATGGGTTTGATGAAACCGAACGAAAATTTATGTGGTTTGAAAATTTACCTGAGGTTTGAGCAATTTAGCATGGGTTTGAAGAAATTAGGATGGGTTTGATGAAATTAGGATGGGTTTGATGAAACCGAACGAAAATTTATGTGGTTTGAAAATTTATGTGAGGTTTGAGCAATTTAGCATGGGTTTGAAGAAATTAGGATGGGTTTGATGAAACCGAACGAAAATTTATGTGGTTTGAAAATTTACCTGAGGTTTGAGCAATTTAGCATGGGTTTGAAGAAATTAGGATGGGTTTGATGAAATTAGGATGGGTTTGATGAATCCGAACGAAAATTTATGAGGTTTGAAAATTTATCTGAGGTTTGAGCAAATTAGCATGGGTTTGAAGAAATTAGGATGGGTTTGATGAAACCGAACGAAAATTTATGTGGTTTGAAAATTTACCTGAGGTTTGAGCAATTTAGCATGGGTTTGAAGAAATTAGGATGGGTTTGATGAAATTAGGATGGGTTTGATGAAACCGAACGAAAATTTATGTGGTTTGAAAATTTATGTGAGGTTTGAGCAATTTAGCATGGGTTTGAAGAAATTAGGATGGGTTTGATGAAATTAGGATGGGTTTGATGAAACCGAACGAAAATTTATGTGAGGTTTGAAAATTTATGTGAGGTTTGACATATTTAGCATGGGTTTGACGAAATTAGGATGGGTTTGATGAAACCGAACGAAAATTTATGTGGTTTGAAAATTTACCTGAGGTTTGAGCAATTTAGCATGGGTTTGAAGAAATTAGGATGGGTTTGATGAAATTAGGATGGGTTTGATGAATCCGAACGAAAATTTATGAGGTTTGAAAATTTATCTGAGGTTTGAGCAAATTAGCATGGGTTTGAAGAAATTAGGATGGGTTTGATGAAACCGAACGAAAATTTATGTGGTTTGAAAATTTACCTGAGGTTTGAGCAATTTAGCATGGGTTTGAAGAAATTAGGATGGGTTTGATGAAATTAGGATGGGTTTGATGAATCCGAACGAAAATTTATGAGGTTTGAAAATTTATCTGAGGTTTGAGCAAATTAGCATGGGTTTGAAGAAATTAGGATGGGTTTGATGAAACCGAACGAAAATTTATGTGGTTTGAAAATTTATGTGAGGTTTGAGCAATTTAGCATGGGTTTGAAGAAATTAGGATGGGTTTGATGAAACCGAACGAAAATTTATGTGGTTTGAAAATTTACCTGAGGTTTGAGCAATTTAGCATGGGTTTGAAGAAATTAGGATGGGTTTGATGAAATTAGGATGGGTTTGATGAATCCGAACGAAAATTTATGAGGTTTGAAAATTTATCTGAGGTTTGAGCAAATTAGCATGGGTTTGAAGAAATTAGGATGGGTTTGATGAAACCGAACGAAAATTTATGTGGTTTGAAAATTTATCTGAGGTTTGAGCAAATTAGCATGGGTTTGAAGAAATTAGGATGGGTTTGATGAAACCGAACGAAAATTTATGTGGTTTGAAAATTTACCTGAGGTTTGAGCAATTTAGCATGGGTTTGAAGAAATTAGGATGGGTTTGATGAAATTAGGATGGGTTTGATGAAACCGAACGAAAATTTATGTGGTTTGAAAATTTATGTGAGGTTTGAGCAATTTAGCATGGGTTTGAAGAAATTAGGAAGGGTTTGATGAAACCGAACGAAAATTTATGTGAGGTTTGAAAATTTATGTGAGGTTTGACATATTTAGCATGGGTTTGACGAAATTAGGATGGGTTTGATGGAACCGAACGAAAATTTATGTGAGGTTTGAAAATTTATGTGAGGTTTGACATATTTAGCATGGGTTTGACGAAATTAGGATGGGTTTGATGAAACCGAACGAAAATTTATGTGGTTTGAAAATTTACCTGAGGTTTGAGCAATTTAGCATGGGTTTGAAGAAATTAGGATGGGTTTGATGAAATTAGGATGGGTTTGATGAAACCGAACGAAAATTTATGTGGTTTGAAAATTTATGTGAGGTTTGAGCAATTTAGCATGGGTTTGAAGAAATTAGGATGGGTTTGATGAAACCGAACGAAAATTTATGTGAGGTTTGAAAATTTATGTGAGGTTTGACATATTTAGCATGGGTTTGACGAAATTAGGATGGGTTTGATGAAACCGAACGAAAATTTATGTGGTTTGAAAATTTACCTGAGGTTTGAGCAATTTAGCATGGGTTTGAAGAAATTAGGATGGGTTTGATGAAATTAGGATGGGTTTGATGAATCCGAACGAAAATTTATGAGGTTTGAAAATTTATGTGAGGTTTGAGCAATTTAGCATGGGTTTGAAGAAATTAGGATGGGTTTGATGAATCCGAACGAAAATTTATGAGGTTTGAAAATTTATCTGAGGTTTGAGCAAATTAGCATGGGTTTGAAGAAATTAGGATGGGTTTGATGAAACCGAACGAAAATTTATGTGGTTTGAAAATTTATGTGAGGTTTGAGCAATTTAGCATGGGTTTGAAGAAATTAGGATGGGTTTGATGAAACCGAACGAAAATTTATGTGGTTTGAAAATTTATGTGAGGTTTGACATATTTAGCATGGGTTTGACGAAATTAGGATGGGTTTGATGAAACCGAACGAAAATTTATGTGGTTTGAAAATTTACCTGAGGTTTGAGCAATTTAGCATGGGTTTGAAGAAATTAGGATGGGTTTGATGAAATTAGGATGGGTTTGATGAATCCGAACGAAAATTTATGAGGTTTGAAAATTTATCTGAGGTTTGAGCAAATTAGCATGGGTTTGAAGAAATTAGGATGGGTTTGATGAAACCGAACGAAAATTTATGTGAGGTTTGAAAATTTATGTGAGGTTTGACATATTTAGCATGGGTTTGACGAAATTAGGATGGGTTTGATGAAACCGAACGAAAATTTATGTGAGGTTTGAAAATTTATGTGAGGTTTGACATATTTAGCATGGGTTTGACGAAATTAGGATGGGTTTGATGAAACCGAACGAAAATTTATGTGGTTTGAAAATTTACCTGAGGTTTGAGCAATTTAGCATGGGTTTGAAGAAATTAGGATGGGTTTGATGAAATTAGGATGGGTTTGATGAATCCGAACGAAAATTTATGAGGTTTGAAAATTTATCTGAGGTTTGAGCAAATTAGCATGGGTTTGAAGAAATTAGGATGGGTTTGATGAAACCGAACGAAAATTTATGTGGTTTGAAAATTTACCTGAGGTTTGAGCAATTTAGCATGGGTTTGAAGAAATTAGGATGGGTTTGATGAAATTAGGATGGGTTTGATGAATCCGAACGAAAATTTATGAGGTTTGAAAATTTATCTGAGGTTTGAGCAAATTAGCATGGGTTTGAAGAAATTAGGATGGGTTTGATGAAACCGAACGAAAATTTATGTGGTTTGAAAATTTATGTGAGGTTTGAGCAATTTAGCATGGGTTTGAAGAAATTAGGATGGGTTTGATGAAACCGAACGAAAATTTATGTGGTTTGAAAATTTACCTGAGGTTTGAGCAATTTAGCATGGGTTTGAAGAAATTAGGATGGGTTTGATGAAATTAGGATGGGTTTGATGAATCCGAACGAAAATTTATGAGGTTTGAAAATTTATCTGAGGTTTGAGCAAATTAGCATGGGTTTGAAGAAATTAGGATGGGTTTGATGAAACCGAACGAAAATTTATGTGGTTTGAAAATTTACCTGAGGTTTGAGCAATTTAGCATGGGTTTGAAGAAATTAGGATGGGTTTGATGAAATTAGGATGGGTTTGATGAATCCGAACGAAAATTTATGAGGTTTGAAAATTTATGTGAGGTTTGAGCAATTTAGCATGGGTTTGAAGAAATTAGGATGGGTTTGATGAATCCGAACGAAAATTTATGAGGTTTGAAAATTTATCTGAGGTTTGAGCAAATTAGCATGGGTTTGAAGAAATTAGGATGGGTTTGATGAAACCGAACGAAAATTTATGTGGTTTGAAAATTTATGTGAGGTTTGAGCAATTTAGCATGGGTTTGAAGAAATTAGGATGGGTTTGATGAAACCGAACGAAAATTTATGTGGTTTGAAAATTTATGTGAGGTTTGACATATTTAGCATGGGTTTGACGAAATTAGGATGGGTTTGATGAAACCGAACGAAAATTTATGTGGTTTGAAAATTTACCTGAGGTTTGAGCAATTTAGCATGGGTTTGAAGAAATTAGGATGGGTTTGATGAAATTAGGATGGGTTTGATGAATCCGAACGAAAATTTATGAGGTTTGAAAATTTATCTGAGGTTTGAGCAAATTAGCATGGGTTTGAAGAAATTAGGATGGGTTTGATGAAATTAGGATGGGTTTGATGAATCCGAACGAAAATTTATGAGGTTTGAAAATTTATCTGAGGTTTGAGCAAATTAGCATGGGTTTGAAGAAATTAGGATGGGTTTGATGAAACCGAACGAAAATTTATGTGGTTTGAAAATTTACCTGAGGTTTGAGCAATTTAGCATGGGTTTGAAGAAATTAGGATGGGTTTGATGAAATTAGGATGGGTTTGATGAATCCGAACGAAAATTTATGAGGTTTGAAAATTTATCTGAGGTTTGAGCAAATTAGCATGGGTTTGAAGAAATTAGGATGGGTTTGATGAAACCGAACGAAAATTTATGTGGTTTGAAAATTTATGTGAGGTTTGAGCAATTTAGCATGGGTTTGAAGAAATTAGGATGGGTTTGATGAAACCGAACGAAAATTTATGTGGTTTGAAAATTTACCTGAGGTTTGAGCAATTTAGCATGGGTTTGAAGAAATTAGGATGGGTTTGATGAAATTAGGATGGGTTTGATGAATCCGAACGAAAATTTATGAGGTTTGAAAATTTATCTGAGGTTTGAGCAAATTAGCATGGGTTTGAAGAAATTAGGATGGGTTTGATGAAACCGAACGAAAATTTATGTGGTTTGAAAATTTACCTGAGGTTTGAGCAATTTAGCATGGGTTTGAAGAAATTAGGATGGGTTTGATGAAATTAGGATGGGTTTGATGAATCCGAACGAAAATTTATGAGGTTTGAAAATTTATCTGAGGTTTGAGCAAATTAGCATGGGTTTGAAGAAATTAGGATGGGTTTGATGAAACCGAACGAAAATTTATGTGGTTTGAAAATTTATGTGAGGTTTGAGCAATTTAGCATGGGTTTGAAGAAATTAGGATGGGTTTGATGAAACCGAACGAAAATTTATGTGGTTTGAAAATTTACCTGAGGTTTGAGCAATTTAGCATGGGTTTGAAGAAATTAGGATGGGTTTGATGAAATTAGGATGGGTTTGATGAATCCGAACGAAAATTTATGAGGTTTGAAAATTTATCTGAGGTTTGAGCAAATTAGCATGGGTTTGAAGAAATTAGGATGGGTTTGATGAAACCGAACGAAAATTTATGTGGTTTGAAAATTTATGTGAGGTTTGAGCAATTTAGCATGGGTTTGAAGAAATTAGGATGGGTTTGATGAAACCGAACGAAAATTTATGTGGTTTGAAAATTTACCTGAGGTTTGAGCAATTTAGCATGGGTTTGAAGAAATTAGGATGGGTTTGATGAAATTAGGATGGGTTTGATGAATCCGAACGAAAATTTATGAGGTTTGAAAATTTATCTGAGGTTTGAGCAAATTAGCATGGGTTTGAAGAAATTAGGATGGGTTTGATGAAACCGAACGAAAATTTATGTGGTTTGAAAATTTATGTGAGGTTTGAGCAATTTAGCATGGGTTTGAAGAAATTAGGATGGGTTTGATGAAACCGAACGAAAATTTATGTGGTTTGAAAATTTACCTGAGGTTTGAGCAATTTAGCATGGGTTTGAAGAAATTAGGATGGGTTTGATGAAATTAGGATGGGTTTGATGAATCCGAACGAAAATTTATGAGGTTTGAAAATTTATCTGAGGTTTGAGCAAATTAGCATGGGTTTGAAGAAATTAGGATGGGTTTGATGAAACCGAACGAAAATTTATGTGGTTTGAAAATTTATGTGAGGTTTGAGCAATTTAGCATGGGTTTGAAGAAATTAGGATGGGTTTGATGAAACCGAACGAAAATTTATGTGGTTTGAAAATTTACCTGAGGTTTGAGCAATTTAGCATGGGTTTGAAGAAATTAGGATGGGTTTGATGAAATTAGGATGGGTTTGATGAATCCGAACGAAAATTTATGAGGTTTGAAAATTTATCTGAGGTTTGAGCAAATTAGCATGGGTTTGAAGAAATTAGGATGGGTTTGATGAAACCGAACGAAAATTTATGTGGTTTGAAAATTTACCTGAGGTTTGAGCAATTTAGCATGGGTTTGAAGAAATTAGGATGGGTTTGATGAAATTAGGATGGGTTTGATGAATCCGAACGAAAATTTATGAGGTTTGAAAATTTATCTGAGGTTTGAGCAAATTAGCATGGGTTTGAAGAAATTAGGATGGGTTTGATGAAACCGAACGAAAATTTATGTGGTTTGAAAATTTATGTGAGGTTTGAGCAATTTAGCATGGGTTTGAAGAAATTAGGATGGGTTTGATGAAACCGAACGAAAATTTATGTGGTTTGAAAATTTACCTGAGGTTTGAGCAATTTAGCATGGGTTTGAAGAAATTAGGATGGGTTTGATGAAATTAGGATGGGTTTGATGAATCCGAACGAAAATTTATGAGGTTTGAAAATTTATCTGAGGTTTGAGCAAATTAGCATGGGTTTGAAGAAATTAGGATGGGTTTGATGAAACCGAACGAAAATTTATGTGGTTTGAAAATTTATGTGAGGTTTGAGCAATTTAGCATGGGTTTGAAGAAATTAGGATGGGTTTGATGAAACCGAACGAAAATTTATGTGGTTTGAAAATTTACCTGAGGTTTGAGCAATTTAGCATGGGTTTGAAGAAATTAGGATGGGTTTGATGAAATTAGGATGGGTTTGATGAATCCGAACGAAAATTTATGAGGTTTGAAAATTTATCTGAGGTTTGAGCAAATTAGCATGGGTTTGAAGAAATTAGGATGGGTTTGATGAAACCGAACGAAAATTTATGTGGTTTGAAAATTTATGTGAGGTTTGAGCAATTTAGCATGGGTTTGAAGAAATTAGGATGGGTTTGATGAAACCGAACGAAAATTTATGTGGTTTGAAAATTTACCTGAGGTTTGAGCAATTTAGCATGGGTTTGAAGAAATTAGGATGGGTTTGATGAAATTAGGATGGGTTTGATGAATCCGAACGAAAATTTATGAGGTTTGAAAATTTATCTGAGGTTTGAGCAAATTAGCATGGGTTTGAAGAAATTAGGATGGGTTTGATGAAACCGAACGAAAATTTATGTGGTTTGAAAATTTACCTGAGGTTTGAGCAATTTAGCATGGGTTTGAAGAAATTAGGATGGGTTTGATGAAATTAGGATGGGTTTGATGAAACCGAACGAAAATTTATGTGGTTTGAAAATTTATGTGAGGTTTGAGCAATTTAGCATGGGTTTGAAGAAATTAGGATGGGTTTGATGAAATTAGGATGGGTTTGATGAAACCGAACGAAAATTTATGTGAGGTTTGAAAATTTATGTGAGGTTTGACATATTTAGCATGGGTTTGACGAAATTAGGATGGGTTTGATGAAACCGAACGAAAATTTATGTGGTTTGAAAATTTACCTGAGGTTTGAGCAATTTAGCATGGGTTTGAAGAAATTAGGATGGGTTTGATGAAATTAGGATGGGTTTGATGAATCCGAACGAAAATTTATGAGGTTTGAAAATTTATCTGAGGTTTGAGCAAATTAGCATGGGTTTGAAGAAATTAGGATGGGTTTGATGAAACCGAACGAAAATTTATGTGGTTTGAAAATTTACCTGAGGTTTGAGCAATTTAGCATGGGTTTGAAGAAATTAGGATGGGTTTGATGAAATTAGGATGGGTTTGATGAATCCGAACGAAAATTTATGAGGTTTGAAAATTTATCTGAGGTTTGAGCAAATTAGCATGGGTTTGAAGAAATTAGGATGGGTTTGATGAAACCGAACGAAAATTTATGTGGTTTGAAAATTTATGTGAGGTTTGAGCAATTTAGCATGGGTTTGAAGAAATTAGGATGGGTTTGATGAAACCGAACGAAAATTTATGTGGTTTGAAAATTTACCTGAGGTTTGAGCAATTTAGCATGGGTTTGAAGAAATTAGGATGGGTTTGATGAAATTAGGATGGGTTTGATGAATCCGAACGAAAATTTATGAGGTTTGAAAATTTATCTGAGGTTTGAGCAAATTAGCATGGGTTTGAAGAAATTAGGATGGGTTTGATGAAACCGAACGAAAATTTATGTGGTTTGAAAATTTACCTGAGGTTTGAGCAATTTAGCATGGGTTTGAAGAAATTAGGATGGGTTTGATGAAATTAGGATGGGTTTGATGAATCCGAACGAAAATTTATGAGGTTTGAAAATTTATCTGAGGTTTGAGCAAATTAGCATGGGTTTGAAGAAATTAGGATGGGTTTGATGAAACCGAACGAAAATTTATGTGGTTTGAAAATTTACCTGAGGTTTGAGCAATTTAGCATGGGTTTGAAGAAATTAGGATGGGTTTGATGAAATTAGGATGGGTTTGATGAATCCGAACGAAAATTTATGAGGTTTGAAAATTTATCTGAGGTTTGAGCAAATTAGCATGGGTTTGAAGAAATTAGGATGGGTTTGATGAAACCGAACGAAAATTTATGTGGTTTGAAAATTTATGTGAGGTTTGAGCAATTTAGCATGGGTTTGAAGAAATTAGGATGGGTTTGATGAAACCGAACGAAAATTTATGTGGTTTGAAAATTTACCTGAGGTTTGAGCAATTTAGCATGGGTTTGAAGAAATTAGGATGGGTTTGATGAAATTAGGATGGGTTTGATGAATCCGAACGAAAATTTATGAGGTTTGAAAATTTATGTGAGGTTTGAGCAATTTAGCATGGGTTTGAAGAAATTAGGATGGGTTTGATGAAACCGAACGAAAATTTATGTGGTTTGAAAATTTATGTGAGGTTTGACATATTTAGCATGGGTTTGACGAAATTAGGATGGGTTTGATGAAACCGAACGAAAATTATGTGGTTTGAAAATTTACCTGAGGTTTGAGCAATTTAGCATGGGTTTGAAGAAATTAGGATGGGTTTGATGAAATTAGGATGGGTTTGATGAATCCGAACGAAAATTTATGAGGTTTGAAAATTTATCTGAGGTTTGAGCAAATTAGCATGGGTTTGAAGAAATTAGGATGGGTTTGATGAAATTAGGATGGGTTTGATGAATCCGAACGAAAATTTAT